>VYXH01002104.1:307688-336943 GCA_013397275.1 Burhinus bistriatus
AAAAAAATCAGATTTTTGCACTTCTGCAACACTTCTTTTTTAAATACAGTTTGTAGAAAAACATCCATCACTCAGAAGCCAGGAATGACTTGAATTAGGTGACCTCTGCCTTCTTAATTTAGTCTGCTCGTATGCTGACAAGGAGATGGCTTTTCATTATATACACACGTTACTTCTCCTGCCTGGTCCGTGAGATGCTGGGAACGGTGCTGCTCAGTAAATGAGCCTCCGTTAGCTCCTTACTGCTGTCAGAGAGCTGGGGACTCCACGCGCGTAGTAACACCGGTACGGTTCAGACAGAAGCCTTATTAAATGTGATCACGGTGAGAGACCACTCAGACAGCAGCAAACAGCAGCATCACAGAATGGTTTGGGCTGGAAGGAACCTTTACAGATCATCTCGTCCAACCCCCCTGCCACGGGGCAGGGACAACTTTCACTACATCAGGTTGCTCAAAGCCCCATCCAGCCTGACTGTGGGAAGTTGCAGAACAGAAACTTCAGCGAAAAGGAATCGCTCTGCAGTCCAAATGATTCGTTTTTCACACGTCCTTTTTTTTTTTTTTTTTTGGGGAAAAAAAGNTTTTCCCCCTTCCTTTTTTTTTTTTTTTTTTTAGGGAAAAAAAGCCCTCTTCACATTTCAGCCACATTGCTGTACTGGCACCCTTTCTAACCTCAAATCTCGGATGTTCACCTTTGGGAATTTCATCTAATGCATCGCTTGGAAAGCCAGCCAGTGAGCGGTGCAAGCAGTCTGTGCCTGCAGGGTGAAGCCCAGCAGTTGCAGGGATGACTCTCAGAAGAAGGGGTGTCCCAGCCCCACGCGGACCATCACAGGCTGCAGGGGGAGGTGCTGAGTTATGCAAGAAATCTGAGTGATTACAAGCATGATCATAATTATGTGGTGAAAACTTAAATTCTAGGGAAATAATACACAGGTAAACCAGCAACCAAGATAAGTGATATTTATGCATTACAGTCATCATTAGGAGAAATTTAACCACTGAAACTTTCCATGTCATCTTCTTGTAGCCCTCAGATACTGCTAGGCAGCAAAAAGACACATCCTGAAATCTTATTAGCTTACAGAAAGGGGAAAAAATTCATTCTGAAGGCACATAAGGCACCATTGTAGGAAGTCCACTTGGCATCCTGATAGCAAGGATGATGCTACCACTGATTCCGCCAGTGATGGAAAGGAGCTTTTTTAATCATCTCCTGAGGAAAAAGACCTGAGACCATTTAAATCAGCAAAAGGGAGGACTTCTGTGCTCACGTGATCAGTGACTAATGGAAAGCAGTTACGAATGGGGCCTGTGGCTCTTGAGCATAATTCTGAAAATATTCATAGTACAGCAGGAAAAGGGAAGGTGTTGAGAGCAAGAGAATGTGAGATACCCAGCGAAGGAATGAAAAAGCAGCATAAAACCCGAGTGTTATGCAGTTGAACCATATCCCAATCAGATTATTGCAAGCTCTAAGGAGGATGGAGGTAAGAGCTGAGTGACCGGGTAATTGTCAGACCTAATCACACAGCACACTTCTTGAGCACAGTAAGCAAAAGCAGGGTTTTTTTCCATTGTTTCCGTATTTCCATCAGATCTGATGCTCCAAAATGGTAGTTCTAATCATATTACAACTCTCATAATTTAAGTGTCCTGTGAAAACCACACAGCCAGCAAATTGGCTCGGGCACAATAAATGGGACATTTATGAAGCTTCCTCAGTACACATGCTCACCCTCTCCTTGCTCTTTTTTTCCTCTTTCTTAAAAGTCTAATCATCCCTGTGCAACATATCATGTAAAATTTAGCGTGCGGCAATCTTAATCTAAAAAAATCATTGGTTTTGCAACACATCTATGAGATAGGTAAAGGAATAATACCATTAACCCGAGTTTGCAGACCGAGAAGCTGAGAGACGTATGTAGTTACTCACAAGACTGCAGAATAAACGTGCTAAGGGCAAGGAGCTGACGTTCAGCTTGGCTTTATCTTGACTTCTTAGCAAGGAAGCTTCGTTTTATCATTGCCGTTTTGTTGTCATTTCTTATTGTTTCACCCAAAGCCTTTCCCTTTCCAAGAGACAAAGACACAAGGGCAGACAGGAGCGGGCCGGGACTGGGGCTCCTCAGGGACCCACATCCCACACAATCCCACCAGGACATCCCTCTTTCCCAGCACAGCTCTCCAGACAAAGCTTTCATCTTCCTGCCTTAATTCCCTCCATCTTTAAGTCTCTCCCTAAACATCGTCCCTCTGCCTCTCACTTCCTGCAACCTTGGTTTTGGGGGCCCCCGCGGGAGGTGCCGGGTGCTCCCCCAGCCCGGCTGGTGTTTCTGGCCATTGCTGCAGCTGCTCGGTCATTCCCATGGAGGGGGAATTTCTCCTCCCTTTAAAGCAGGAGCTCACGGCATGCCCTGGCGTGCTCTGTAACACATTAGCATGCATGCGTGATTAAATCCCTCTCGGTATTAAGCGCATCACTATCTCCTCAGCTTGAGAGCAACGGAGCCGTTCAGCCTCTTTGGCCTCCCCGAACCACTCACGCGAAGTCACTGATACCAAAAGGCATTTTGCCACATGATATCATTTAACGTACAGCTGTACCTAAATGTTCGAATCTGATGGCTTTTGCTTTTTTTGTCATCCTCTAACCCCAGCAGTCCCTCTCCTCCCAGCGCTGGTGCGGTCGGCTAATGCTGACGAACGACGACGCAGTTCTCTGGCGAGGGGGAAATACGTGACTTTGCCTCCTGCCTCGGTGCGCTCCCAATACACGCACGGAACAGCAGCATCACGTCTTATCCCCCGACTGCTAAACCTCTTCATTGCAGCCAGGGTTTCACGCAAATTCAGGCTGCTTTGGCTCCTCTCTGATGGTCTGTTGCCTACAACTCGGCTCCAGGTTCTCCCAAGGCACTTTTGAACATTTACCTTCATTTGGGTTGGCCGTAGCTTCCATCCTTGAGCCCCATCTGCTGCCTCACCTGCAGGGCCACGTCCCCGCGTGCCCTCCCCAGGTGAGGGGAGGATGCTGAGCCAGGGACCTGGCCCTGAAAAGCCAAGGAGGCTCCCTGCAACCAGGAATTTGAATTGGCACTAAATTTAATCGACCGATGTCATTATTAATTATTACTTGTGACACATTTGGAGATAGAGAGGTAGGCACTGCCCACGCTGAGAGCAAGGGGACACACATCTGGAGCAGCTGTGACAGAAACAGAATGCCAGTGGTTTTGGCACCATTACCCCCATTATACAGAGGGTGAGCAGAAGTACCCCAAACTGGGAAGCACAGCTCCAAATCTGTTCTGCAGCCCAGATTCAGCTACCACCAGGTTCCAACTGAGCAAACAGTGGGCAAAGAGCACCTGGGTTGGGGTGGGGGGTCTGTGGGTTTGACCCGCTCTCCATGATGCCAACAGAGCCCAGGTGAAGAGCCCAGAGCCAGGAGCACAAGCCAAGCCCTATCCCCGCATCTGACGGGCAGCATGCTCTAAGGCTCCTTATGAGGGATTTAAACAAAAGGAATTTTAATCTTTTTTTTTTTTTTTTTTTTTTTTTTTTTAATGCCAGTGTTTTGATGTGGGGGGACGGAAATTTTAACACGAAGCCACATGCTGAAGGTCATGGAAAGGCAAGGCAGACATTGTCTTCAGTAATATTAAAAGGAAGACCAACCCTGCTGTGTCAGAACAAAAAAATGAATACTTCTTTTGACTGGAAAGAAAGTTTCTCCATGCCCGGTTGCGGTACAGCATTGCACAATGGAGACTGCGGCGGCTGGGAGCAAGGAGAATTAATTACTTTGCTTTTTGAAGCATGGGCTGCTCAGATCTGCTGTGCCAGCTTCAAGAACGATAAGCGCTTATCCAAAGAGCGTGGTTTTGTCCTCTGGCGCGGGAGTTTTGCCCGTTTAAATCACAGGAGGCCGCAGAGTTTTTGTTTTGTTTTCTTCATACTTGGCCTGTGCTTGAACCTGGGCAGCGCCACTCTCTTTTCAGACTCACAGACACCAATTTTATGCCATCTGAGGGAAGGACACTGGACCGAGCATCAGCGCTGGCCACCAAGTGCCACGGCGTAATTGCATTAAGCACCGTCCCAGAGTGCCGGCTGCCGTCGCCGCGGCACATTACAGCCCTGCAGCAAGGACAGGCGTTTGCCAAACGCAAATTTATCTCCAAACCACCTCCTCTCTGGGGATTTTGCTTTCAAGGGCATTTCAGCATCTAAACAAAGACGAAGTACGCCTCTCCGAGCGAGCAGGCAGTGGGGTGGTGGCACTGAAGGATGTCTTCAGCGCTTTGTCCTCAGCTGGGCAGCAGCAAGTCATGCCTCAGAACACCCTTATTGATGGTGTCTTTGGCCTTTCAGGGGGCTGAATTGTTTTCTTCAGTCTCTTACCCCCACTTATTCCTTTAGAAGGAGATTTTTTTTCATACAAGTGACTTGGGAACTGAAGTCATACAGGTTGCTGAAGCTTTCCTCCCCTGCTCACAAACAACTTCCAGGTGGCCTTTGGCAGGAGAGAAATGGTTTCGCTCAGTGAAAGTGCCACCCACCAATTCAGGATAGCTGCAGATGCTGCCGCACTGACCTTCAACAAGCAAAAATCACACGGTGTTTAAATTTTCACTGTAGTGTTGATACCACTTCCGAAAAAGAGCAATTCCCATCTCTCCCAGAGCCACTGTTTGTGGCCATCTGCAGCCTCAGCCTGCCAGAGTTATAACTCCTAGCTCTCCTCCTCATCCTGACTTTTTGGCAAAAGCTGCTGATTTACCTAAACAGTTGCAAAAGAACTGAAGGACACAGGCGTGGGGCAGTTTTTACATGAAAGCTCCTGCTGGCCAGTTGTTACCAGACTCTTTCAGCAATACCCCAGGGGCCTCATCCCAGTTCTCTGATGGTAGAGCCAAAAATCAACATCTCCTCAGCATCCTGCACACTGAAGTTCTTAATTCGTCGTCACAGCATTAATTTTTTTTTTTAATTAACAAGCATAAGATTAAATATAAGAGCTACTCAGAGCTTATCAGGCTTTTACCACCCATTTCTTGATGCGAGCTAGAACTGCCCTACTTCCCCATGCCTCGCATAACCCATTTTAACTTGCTACTCCTGAACCACAGCCACCAGTACCTAAGCAAGCCAAGAAACAAACTCACAGACAAGAAAGATGAGCACTTCTTTGGAATTATGTTTTTCCTGAATTATCATATGCAGATAGCAATTTCTTAATGGACACTTACGCTTGTTCAACACTAGATCAATGCTTCAAATACAGTCCAGACTACCAGCTTCTTAAAACCATCACCATCCAGGTTGCAAGGCAGATATGGGGGGGGGGAGAAAAAAATTATGCCCACATCCTATCCGTTGCTGCCGCTATTCAGAAAGAGGGCTTGCAGATCAGGGCACCAATATACTACTTTCTTCCAACCTTCTCCGCTCCCACCCATGTTCACCAGCTCTTTACTGGGGTTGCAGTACCAGTCAGTGGCGGTTTTCTGGCAAACACATCGCAAAGCTGAAGCCTGACACACAGTGGCATAGTCGGAAATAAATGCCAATCCACAGAATTGCCCTCATTTGGGCAACATACAATTTACTGTTGCTCCCTGCCCAGCAGGCAACATCTAAGGGTGAATAAGCTTACCTTTTAGCATTTACTGTAGCACAGCTTGCAATTTTAAGGTGCTCCTCTGAAAGGGGAAAAGATTAAAGCCTTATAGACCAGATAGTGAGTGAATTGGGAGTGCTGGCCCTACTCATTTGGCCCACAGATGAATTTAGCTTGGGTAAAAAAATATAGCAGCGATACAGCAAGGTACATATCCAGCACGAGTGACCTTGGCGGTGGCAACGCTGCTATTTTAAAGATGACCAAATGTAAAGCAGATGCGGTGTGCTGTCCTGCCCCTCGCTCTGGCTGGAGCGAGACGCACAGCCCTGCCCCACTGCTCCAGCCCCTGCCGACGGGCTCTTCCAGGGCAGGGTGCTCTTCCTGAGCTCCTCTGCTGCCCACTGTCTTGTGTTCCACCAAAGCTCCCCCAGAGAGTGAGCAGGAACAAGCCCATCTCCATGCATCAGAAACAAACTGACCCATATGAGTGGGATTTAATTCCCTCTGGCCTTTTGGCTATGGAGGCATCAAGACTGAACTATTCTTAGATAGCCTTCTGCAGGGTCAGGGTGCTGCCTTCATGGTCACAGAGGTACAATCGCTTTCCTGCTGTTCTTTTCCCTAGATTCCTCCTGCTCTCCCTCCCCTTCAGTAACATGCCCACACATCCTCTTTGGAGTGGTTTTCCCTTTGAACAATGCAGCCGGGGGTCATGATTAATCACAGCGTTTTCCATACTCCATTTCCCTGCTCATTGTCCCGTGCCACTTGTTGAGAACCTTATCTTTATTAGCTGGTCTTATCATGATTCCATTACACATTAACAGAAACTCTCCTTACTCAGCAGGATTTCCTCAGGATTGCATTGCTTTCAGCTTCAGAGAGCAGCTCTGTGGAGCGAGCCACTCCACTAGAGCCAGCCTAGGAAGTTACTGATCTCATTTAAGATGCATGAGGGGACACGGAAAGCTGTAGGATGACTTTGAGGAACTGGCAAGAGCAGATTTAGAGGACAAAGCATTTCTATAGGGGAGCGAACGCATTAGCTTATGTTGTTTGTATTGGTATTAAATTATACAGTAATTATTTGGTCCCAGTGAGCTGTGCTCTAATAGCAGCTACAGAGCTATCTGAGATCCTTCAGCACAGGGATTGCATCTAGCTAACGTCCCCCTACCCACTTAGCTACTCAACCAAATACAGCTGTAGCGCCTATTGTTATCTGTCTGCTCTCAAGAAATTAGACTGATGCAGTTCTTAGAGATTTACTAGACCTCCAGGTGCAGTATCACCACACCATGTACACCTCTGATAGAGGATTTTTTCCCTTCAATGCTACTCTCACCTTGCCCAGGAAGGTTAAATGGCATCAACTGGTATCGATTGCTCTTGCTTTTTCTTCTTTTCTTAAAAAACGTATTATACAAAATAATCCATTATTTGAAAAGGACAAAGTAGGTGGTGCGAGAGAGGGGGAAAATGCATTGTTAGAGATGAGAAAAGCTGTTTCTTAATGGGTGCCTCTGCGAACCCCAAAAATCCATCTCCTGTGAAGGCAATCGTCCATCCAAGGACTCCACAGCCTGCTGAGACCTCCCAGCACCAGACAGTCCAGAAGCAGGCAGAGCTCACTGGTTAATGATAGCTGCCCCTCTGCTTGGGAAGAGTGGTGTGTCTGCAGCGACATGCCATTGCCATGGCCCTTCATGCTCCCCTCTGCTCCCAAAGCAGCCTACACACTTCTTCACGGGGCAGCTGTAAGGAACAGAAACAAGAACGAGGTTTGGAGAATTCATTAAACACTCAGTTAACCCAGCTGGGAAAAAAATGGGTAAGACTGAAAGCACAAAAGCTCTTCTGAAATAGCAGCAGCAGGCTCCAAATGCATGTATGTATGGCATTTGAGGACAATTACTCTGAGTTTAACTAGTTACATTCATCAGACCATCTGGGAGAACAAATAGCTGATATCTGGAAAACAGAGATGGACGTAAGCAAGGGAAGAGGTATTAAACTGGTTATCACCTACAGGGGAGGAAAAAAAAAAAGTGATATATTGGTAATTTACTGCCTGCATGTCAGCCAACAGAGGAGGCAAGAAAAGATTATAAATTGCTATAAAACCAATATTGCTACTGGGCACATGATTTTAAGTATCAAGACTCAACTTCAGAAAATGGTTTGGAGCTCATCTTTATATACGATGGCTGTCACAGCAGGCAATGGATGAAGAGTGCCTGTTACAGCCTGCTCAGGCTTTCTAAAGTGATGAAGATTTACATTTTGCAGGTGCGTCTGATGATTCCTGTACGTCTTCCGTCTTCCCTGCCTCTGCAGAACACAGGCAGCGGGTGCAGGTACGATGCAGTAGAGTTGAGAATATCCCTCTTCTTCCTCCTGTGCTACTGTGAAACATTAAATTTGAACCTAATTCTTTGTGTGCAGTTTCAGATCAAAAAGAGGGAAGGGAGATTTAAATGAAATAATACTGTTCTAAAATATACAGGAAAACTAAAAATTGGATTGTAACTACCCCAATGAGAGCAGCAGGCGTTCTAGGAAGCTTTCACCAGGAATGCAGAAACTCTCCGCCCAGAAGCTATAGGTTTAAACTTCTCCAGGTACTCCCTGCTCACAAAGAAAAGGAGATAGAAGTCTGTTGATAGTGATCCCGGTTAGGCCTTTTTCCAACGTGCAAGTCCTGTCTCAGGCAAGAGTCACAAATCTATTATTTTTTTGCTTACTGCAATGACAAGCCTTGACCACAACACTTCTGGAAACAAAGGCTACAGAAGTGTTCTGCTCCAATCAAAATAGTAGGCTCAGATTTCAACTTAGAAGGATTGATTTGAGCTCTAGAAACAAATAGAAAAAACATTGTATCTTCTAACGTAACTGAAAAGTCATTTTAGAAATAAAAACCTGAAGCATTTCATCCTCATCAGTGTCATCTAAATGAAATATTCTCACATTGCAAAAACTCCCTCCACCACATACACAGTTTCTTTCTGATACTATTCCAGTGAAACCAGCACACACAAGTCTGCTCTCCGTGTAGGAACCTTCCCTCCGCACACACTGAGGTCTTCCCCCCTATTTTCATATTAGGAGCTACCTTCCCCTCTACAGCCTTCAGGAACAGCAGTTTACATGCCAAGAGACTTCCCAGAAACTCTCTGGGACCGGCTGCACCCAAGAGGTGCCAAACCAGGGCCACTCCAAAACAATTCGGCCACTTCTCCATCCTTGTCTGTCCTGCTCCCTTCTGGGTTGTGCAACCCTACCAGCTCAACACAACCAACTAAGGAAAGTCAAATAGAGACAGTTGACCGTCAGGTCACACCTGACACTCCTCTTCTTCCTCTGAACTCAGTTCCCACAAATATTTTTTCTTGGGTTTAGGTGTGCTGGTCTCCCTGGGGAGTCCCTGCCCCTGGCTACGTGCACCTCAGACTACTGAAGCCAAACCAGATGTTAACACAGCTACAGAAGAGCGTAGCTCTCCCTGTGAACAAGTAAAGGCTGTGCTTAGGTTTGAATATTGCTAAGACAGAGCTGCAGTATAGAAAAAAAAAAGTAAATATTGCTGTACTACATAATCCAGAGCAATTCTTTAATTTAATTTCAGCAAAAGTTTGAACTCTTTCAAAATTATTGCTCTCCTGCTCATAGATCTTTGTCCAGAATCTTCTAAGAATATGAATTCCTTCAAGATTTAATCTGTTTTCTGAATTTACACAACACACAGCCTGAAAGAACAATAAAAGCTCTTTATGCTGTCAGCTGCGTAAAGCTTCAGGATGTTCAAGTTTCTTGATGCTGCCCCAGAACCTTTGCTGTACTTTTTCAACATTAACTGGATTTTTATCTTAAATTACATACCTTGGGGAAGAAAGGCGAGACAGAACAGAGAACAGGACAAGACTAACTTTCCTACACGTTTATACATTAAAAAACCCAAACCCTCTATCATCTGGGCTTTGAATCAGCTTTTAAGAAAATTAATCTGTACATAAAAGCTAAAGTGAAAATACTGAAACATTACCATCAGTTACAGTTAACTCCTTAGCCTGAGTCCCTCAAACAAACGTCAGCATCCAAGGCACACACATTGCCATTTTCTTTTTGCAATTGCCTAAATTCGTAACAGCAGTAAGCACAGGCAGTTCAGGTAAAGCACTGTTACAGGCACATGTTCAAGGCTTCCTTCGAGTGAAAGGCTTATCCGCTGAGTCCAGCTACAAGCACAAATACTAAATAGTGTCTCACCTTGCCCCTCCGCCCAACTGTGGGGTTAAGGATTCAGTAGACGAGGACAAATACAGGTGTTGCTTTTCTTTGCAGCCTGAGCAGAGTGCCATTTCTGAGCCCACGCTGGGGAAAAAGCACTTTGAAAAACATTCTTTGATCAGATAATGAATACAGTCCTTTTTCCCATTCTCAAGACCAGTTAAAAAACAATTTCTCAGCATCATTAGATCCCTTCCTGACCAATTTAAAATATTTTTTTTATTCAAAAAAATCAGTACCTTAGGCTTCTCTACCTCATACATCCACCAACACCATACACACAACGTATTTAAAAAAACAAAAAAAAAGCAGCAACGACATAACCCGAGTTGCATTCCTCCATCACAATATTCAATCCCCACAGCCTGGCACCCACCACTGCTCGAGCATCAGGCCACCTAAACAGTTCTGGTTGCACTGATCCGGGACCCTCTCCTACGTACAGCAACAGCACTATGCAGGAGGGGCACTATATGGACTGCAAGAAGACAACGGCCCCTTCAGCCTAATCCAAGAGGAAAAGCCCCACTGCACAGAGGGATGGGCAATGAGAAGACCCCTTAACCTTCTCCCCTCTTATGACTGTGAAATGAACTTTTGACCGCATTGCCTGCTGGAGTTTTTACAGCACCGACGCTGAGTGGTGCCAGTCAAGTAAGTCTTAATGAAGACAAGTGCTACAAAAAGCCTTTCCAGTTGGACTATCATAGAATATCTCAAGTTGGAAGGGATCCAATAAGGATCAGAGTCCAACTCCCTGCTCCTTACAGGACTACCTAAAACTAATCCACATGACTAAGAGTGTCGTAGCAGAGTACATGAGGGCATTTTGATTTTAAAACAGGCTGAGGGGTCTGTTCAGGTTAACTATGGCCAACTAATACTTTCCAAAACTGGAAAGGGAAACATTACTGCAAAGAAACTGTACATTTAACTAGCTATCGCAAGGTGACCTGACCTCTGTAGTGTGAAGAGATTCACCAGGCGGCTTGACAAGCCCAAGGGTTGGTGCAAGCAGCATCCTCACACCTCTGGTTACAATGACAAGTCAATGAAACCATTAATACAGGAATCCACCCACTGTCCTTTAATCCATGGCCCATCCAGGGACTAAATACACGCATCCCTTTTAAGAAATAAATGTAAACATTCAGATGCAAGAATGTTGTGGTGGTTTTGATTTTCAACACTGCCTCCAGTTGTCATGATCTTCATTGCAGGAGACTTATGGCTGGTTTAGTCCAGAGAAATTTGGCCTTAAGAGCTGATTTTAGCTCTAATGGCATTTTGCAAAGGCTTTGTCCTTTGGGGGAGGAGGGGGGGTGGGAACAAAACAAACCACCTCCAGGCACCAGAATTAAGGTTTCATCATCACTTCCCCTCAACCCCCCCGCAACATCAACATGATTCTGCAGAGGCCTTGCCAGCACCCCACAGTTACAGCTCCTTTTATGCAACTTTTGCTCACAAGTGTTGTAATCACTCCTCCTAGATCATGTTCCAGATGATAAAAGGGTGAGCCACTGCTGTGAACAGAACTCCTTTCATCACCAAAAAAGTGTGCTTGAAAAATACAAGCAGCTGAAGTCTTTTCATCTTTTCAATCCTAGAAAACAGCACATCATCACCTTTCACATGTAAGTACTTCTGCTTAATATGCAGGTATTACACATTTAAATTAAATTAATAAAATCATGACAATAGACTCAATTCTGAATTTCAAGCCACACTGTTACTATCATCCATGGCAAAATAAGAATCTAGAGACACACAAAACAAGAAAAGCCATTTACTACCACAGGTGATGGCAATGCTAAGAACACGTTCACCAAAATCAGTGCTCTGCCATACTACGGCAAGTACAAATTGATCCATCATCCCAAGCCTAGCACAGAACAAGGGAGCATATGAATCACCTTCATTTTATGGATGCAGAACAGGATTACAAAGCTATTAGGTGACCTGTAATATCAGAAGCTTCAGACTGTAAATTAGTATGTATCTCTCCAACTCACTACCTTAACCATCAAGGCAAAGCAGTTTTCCTCCCTGATAAGGTACACAGTGATATATAAACACAGAAAGGATCTTACGTTGTATTGCAAACAATATGCTATTCTGAAAATTAAAGCCTCTCAGTTTTCCTAATGCGACAATTAGATGACAGAATAAAGCAACAGGTCCGGTTTCTCATTAAGTCACTGGCAACACCACATTACCGAGCGATGTTGATACAGGAGCTGTCACCAAGACAAAGTGATAGGAATGAAAGATGAAGCATTTTAGAAGCATTTGATTTTATATTCCTGGCTCTTCTGCTGACTTTTTATGCAGCTGGGGCAAAGTCAAAAGGCACACATTTGCCATGCTGTTCTCTCTGGTGTATTTAGTATGGACCAAGACTTTCCAGTTCAGGAGCACAACAAATTCACACAGTGCCTTAGGTACCAAGTCCATGATCTTCTTCGGTGCCTCTAAGGTAACAAACAGGAAAAGTGCAGTCAGATGAACGATAAGGACCAGAAGAGTCATTCAGAGGATGTTCAACGTGTCTCCAAATCAGTTGAGGTAAGAGCCTCAAAAGGAATTCTGGCAGCTGTGCACATCTGTCTGGACAGAGAGAAGGTATTGCAGAATACCAAGCTTACCCCTGAAAAAGTAAGTGATCTCTATCAATCTCAAAGTTTGAGGCTGAGTAGAAGGATACTTCCTCCTAGAGGGCAATAAAGGGTGAATAATCAAGTATACAAAAAAAAAAAAAAGCTGTAAAAAGGCAATAGCCCAGGAAGGACACAGTCTGACGAAACTCACGGTGATAAACAGAGACAAAGAAAATGCCTTTACGACTTTGCAACCGATCAGAGAAGACAAGACTCCCACCCAAAAGCAGGTCATTTTCTGGAGTACTTTTATCAAGAGCAGGAGGTGGTGTCACAGTGAGCTGTCCGACATTCCTTGGAGACGTGCTGATCACAAGGCTTGTCTTGAGCTGAAATACGATTTAGCGAAGCAGAGACAGTAACAGAGATTAAAACTTTAATTTAAAACTTTGCAAACAAAAATTGATTACAAAAAGGGAAATCATCTGTACAAAATAAGAAAGGAGGTACTCATTTGACAAGAGACTGCCATTGTCAGTGTACGCTGGAGGACAAACAGTGCTTCAGGTCAAGTGACAAGTGAAAAATGGACAAACTGAGCTCATAATATGGAATTCTGAAGTGAATTTTCCATAAACCGAAATAAATTGACCTGAAGCAGCTCAAAAGCTAATGAAGACTTAGCAGAAGTCTATTTTCCTTGCAAACCTTTTCCTCTTAATTTAGAGGAGGATGTACTAGAATGCAAGACCCAGCACAGAGCACTGAGCCAGGACTTTTGCCATGCTTCCTCCCACTCCAGCCTTCCTTCTGGCCTTCCGTACAAAGATGTTCTGCAATTTGACTGTGCCAAGGTTTTCACTGAGTCACAAACTATTGCATCTTCACTTAACAGTTAGGTCCTGACTCAAAATGAAGACAAATGCTTTGGAGACAGCGATATTACTATGACTAAAAAGACCAGCTGCATCATTACTCTATAAAAACGATGGTTCTCAGACTTTTCAAGTTAGCATCAAATAACAGCTGTCAGTCAATGATAGATTAGTATTTACAACACTGCAGTCCTCTTTTCTACCTACCATTTTATACAAAGAAAGAGACAAGAGCATCTTTAAAATTCATCGCTGAATAGACAAAAATGGCAGGTGATTTCTCAACTCCAAGTTCCTGTAAAACCTAAGCACACAATATGATCATTACCAGTTTTCTACATTTTTCCACAAGCTGAATCAACAAAATTGAGTTGCAGTGAAGAAATAGAGCATGCTTTTATTTTCTTCTTGCAAGCCAGCTGAAAACCTCCAGTCTGACTGCTTTTTTTCCACTCAGTTTCACATCACATAGTATTTACAAGTTTTTAAATCTTCAGAACCCAGGTTTAGTGAAGAAACAAAGTAGTAATAAAAACGTTTTGGCCCAGATTCACTTCACGTACTTATAGATACCTGAGATACCTAAGTTGGGGCAGAACAGCTCTCTGTGCCCTACCTACCCAGTAAAAAGACAGACAAATGCTGAAGGGAAATTCAGTCAGAGACTTGAATTTCATCCTCGTGACAATGCTCTTCTTCCACCTATAAAAAAAAAGTAACTATATTCCAACTTAGAAGTCTTGGTTAAGCTTAGAGTAATTGCGTTCCTAGCTTAAATGTTGTCATTTATGTGAACCTAAGCCTTACCTTGCTCACTAGCAGCTCCCACCTAGGGGAGTCGGAGACAGCTACCTTTTAAGAATGCTATGAGACATGCGTGAGTCCTCCTTACAGTTGGGAAAACTGAGATAAGTAAGAAGTCTGCTCAGGTCCATGCGGTGAGTCAGCAACAAGCTAGCATTACAGCTTCCTGGATCTTAGCTCTGTGCTCTGCCCACAGAAACCCAGTACGAGGAAAACTACTGTACAGAATCATTCCCTTTTCCATGTCAAAAAGTTTTACCAAAAAAATATAAGTACAGATACTAATAAACAGTGTACGTAATTTCTTATTTGACAACAAAAGAGTCTTGTAGTAAAGCAATCTGTTCAATTGTATCTTGGCTCTGGAAAAGTTTATTTCCAGCTTTGATTCTTTGATGTCTTAAAGCTTTTAAGAGAAAGTTGAAGATTCAGTTAAAAAATGTAATGCTGCAGTCAGTACCCTTTACATTAACCACAATGATATGTTACATTTTCTAGTTTAAGCAGTATTTGTGCTAACCAATTTTGCAATCAAAATAGAAACCTTGAAGCCAAGAATTCACAGATGTCAAGGAAAAAAGACAAGCCAGACAACTTCAGTTTAAACAGAGCAAGTCTTGTAACATGCCACGCAGGGTTCAGAGATTTCAATTCTGTGAATATCTGTTATTGCCATTTCAAACGAAAGCCCTCTTATCCTTAGTCTTGTCCAGCCCACGCTGTAGCAAGCAGGACAAATGCTGCCCAGCAAGAAAAAACTCCCCTCAAAACACAGGCTTAATAATGTAAATGAGACATTTGCACTTTGCTTTATGAATGCAGCAGAGATATATCACTTAAATAATGTTTCTAAAGATCCTGGGACTTAAGCACAGCTATGGAAAAAAGTCAGCTTCCTAGACTTTGGGGTTAGTTTGATCCATCTGCCTCACACTGGATTCTTACCTTACCATGGTCAACCAAGCTCCAAGCTTTTAATGTACCAGGCAAGACAGAACATCATTAGCTTGTTCCATCAGATCATGGAACAAGACGGCATAATGGATGCCTGTTGCAACAGACAGACAATACTGTATAAAGAAGGCTTTTTTTAATGGCAGAATCAAATTGGACACTACTGGCTAACCTGGAGCAAGATCTACATTTTTCCCTTCTGGAGTTTTTGATTTTCTCTTGAATCAGAAACATTCTTTCTAATCAGCGAAATCCAACAGTACGATAGAGAGCTCAGTTCTTAAGCATGCTCTGCACCAGGAAAGATCTGTTCTACATCCAATTAAAACCACAGAGTTGCTGTTTTCCAAGGACAGGAGTTCTTCACTGGTCACCTAGTCGGAAACCTTGGCCCCAGTTGTGTCTTCCACCACCCTGCTGATCTTCTGCAGCTCTTCTCATGCTAGCGGGTGGGACACCAAACCCGGACACTCCTCCTCTCCTATTTGGCAGCCAGCGGTACCTAGGACAAGGCAGAAAAGGAGAGTTTGAAAAACAGCTGTACCTTGGGGTAAATGCCAGACTACTTTTCCATGCACTTCCTTTTAGCTGCTAGACTTTGCAATAAAATTGGCTTTTCACAGCAGTATTTTACAGAATTCTTTCCAAATCTAAGCCCTCCGCACATGAGGAATGAGAATTCTGGGGAACTTGCATCTCTGGGAAATGATTAGATACAATAATCCAAACACAGGGGAAAAAACCCACATAAGGGAGTCTCATTGTTGAGAATAAATGCTGTGATACAAACTTAATTCCCCTAACTTCTCTCCCTTTTTTCCAGGGGATATAAAAAAAAAAAAAAAAAAAAAAAAAAATCAAAATCACTTCTGAGCATCTCTCTTCAATAGTTGCAAAGCTCCTGTTATCACAGCATACAACCACCTCACTGTTCTCCAAGTAAACATTCCTGAGGAACTGAGGACCAAAGAGACTAAGGGAACGGGCTCAAGCAACTAGCTTGTCTGAAACCAAAGCTCGAGTGACCTGGCCAGAGCAAATCGGAGCTATAAGGCTTTATCATCCAACTTAAACTACCATCTAAACAGAGTGATATAAAATACAGCTTCTGCATTTTGCAAGGGATGCCACAGTCATTTCAGCTCTACAATAATTATACCGAGCTCCTGCAAATCCCTTGCTGAATTTGACCACTAAAATCTGAGGCCCAAACATAAAACCCAGATTGCTTTCTACAAGAAAAATGATCCTGTAGAGAAAAAGCTCTTCATTATTATATTAAAGGTATCTGTAATTCACCACAGTATTTTTTTTAACAAAACATTACAGTGCAAAGGCAGAATTTATCCCTTTGTAGAGATGTTTGCGGTACTTCTATTCCTGCTTCTCTAATATAGAGAAAAATTAAATACACGTATGAGGAATCAAGAGAATTGCACATAACCAACAAGACTGATGGCAGTTTCAGAGTTGTTATTACCTCGAAAGACATTTTTAAAAAAGATTTTGTCTTCTAATCTTTATGGAAAATCAGGTTTACCAGAAGGGCTTGCAAACACAAAAGTAGAACATAAAGCTTTCCCACTCATTAAAACTTGTACAGAAAGTATAACTGTAATTCAACTTTGCATCTTCTAATAAAAAGTTTATGCTATGAAAAGGGTTAACTGAGTTGCTAACTAAAGTTTGGTAGAGAAAGAATATTTACAACCCAAAAGGATGAGGACAAGGGCAACTGAAGCTACAAACTTTGGCTTCCAATTGTAGTATTTCAATGCCAAAACAATAAACATATCACAAGAAAAAGCACTTCAGAAACCAAGACCTGCAGTCTCAGTCAAGGTGACTGGTACAAACTGCAAAGCAGAATACTTATTATAGTCCTGAACAAGTCTACAACTGACTCCTATTATCATTACAAGTTACTGAACTGGTAGCTACTGTAATGATACATGGAAATACAGATAAAAGATCATTTACAGGAGAAACCAATTTTTTTTATATCATCTGGTAATTGACAGGGAGTTCTTTACTACAGCTCAATTCACTAGTAGAACTATGACTTTCACTCTCACTCTTAAGAGTGGGTAAAGGACACAAGCCATCCATAGGGGTAACAAAGTACTCTCACATGGGCCATTTACAAGGAACTCAACATTTCTGATGACTCAGGAGCACAGTCAATATGATAGTCTGAAGCAGGTTGATTTGGCAAAGTATTTTACACCTTACAATCCCAGCAAATATATGTCTGATGAACAATATAGACAATTGGACCAAATAAACAGTGATCTTAAGAATAAAGTCAGCTTACAGGAACTGAGGTGTGGACAGAAAATTCCTTCCTCCCAAATCCATTGGATATTTAAACATTAAGAAGAAATACAGGTGGCCAACCAGATTTCCTATCAACTCATTGATGACTCTGCAAGGCAAAAGAAAAAGAATCATTTCACGTGCTGTCTTCTCTGAAAATAAAGAGTGACCATCTTCTGCCAGTTACTACTGTTCATCTGCCATGGGCATTGTCGGGGCCATAAGCCACAAAAAATTTCCCTTCCCTCAGCATTTTGCAGCCACTTTTTTAGAAGAGCCAACCTTCAGTGCCAACACATCAACAAGCTGTTCCATCCTCCCTTACAAGCCTTCTCTACAGTCTGTACCGAAAATGCAATTAAATACTTGTTTACATCAGGGAATTAGACTGTGCAGCTATTAGTGTCTAAAATAATAGTCTGCAGAGCTTGAGAAGTTACTGCTGTTTTCACTGGACAACCTGTCTCCTGCTGTAGTGAACTGTTTTGTTCCCAATTTTGCAAAATCACTGCTGAATGGAGGCCCTTGAGTATCTTCCATTATGCATAGAAACAGCAGCTATCTAACAGCAAGCAGTTTTCTCAAGTGACGGATGAGTCAGGAGGAGGCACAGCCAGAAAAGGGAATTCGGTTTTGCTGTACTATCTCCTCCTTTTATAAATCAACGACATAACTTGGTATTGTCACTAATTATGTTACAGCGGCACCAAGAGGCCCCAATCAATGCAGGGCACCAATGGGAAAGACCATGCACAGAGGGGATTTCTGCATCATGGAGTTTAGTCAAAAAAAACGAAGACAGACCAATGAATTCAGAAAGTGCTAATATGGCACTCTGCAGGCTTGTTATTGCCATCTTCCCTTGTTTCACAAGCTGAAAAAACTATCACATTGGGCAAGATTGTGAGGGAAAGAAGTAACAGCACTATCAGAGTCAAGCTGAACTTGTTTCTAAAACCAGTGCTGATGGTTGGTCATACTGGATGACATCTTTCTTTACCGTGCAGTAGTGTTTTAGTAAGGAAAAGGCCTACTGCATAGATTCACTGGAAAATAAACCAAATTCTTATTACTTTCCCCTCACCTACATTCTCTAGTTCTCACATGCACATCTCCTCTTTGCTTTTATCTTAAATGACCACCATATGACACTGAGCATTATCAGTCAGATTATACAGCTTTAAACCTCTTATTTTAATATTGCTTCTAAATTCAGCAGTTCAATAGCTGTAAAGGCTTTTATAACTTCAATTTGGCCATATAAGTAAATACGTACGATCCACCAATGATGTAGTTGAATCCCAGAATAACCCATGGAAGGTAACAGGCCTGAAAAGGAATGCAATGGAGACAGAGAAGTTGTAAGTACAAGTTAAGTGCATAAACCTGATCAACTTCCCACTGCACTAATAAGCATAACTATAATCTCACAAATCCTGATATATTAACTTTAGCAGATTCTACCTAACAAGGTAGGATACTCCAAACTGAGCAACCACTAACATTTTTAGACAAATCATACTTATTTAAACATTATAAATAGATGCATGTTTTTCACTTTGTTCCACAGCAAGTTTACACCTGAAACAAAGTCTAGTATTTCTGATTTTTAAAAGGTCTGGAAACAATGATCAAAAGAGTTTTCACTACAAGATCTGGTAGAAACAGACAAGGTTGCACAGGAAAGAGCAATTTCAAATATCAACGTTTTGTCACTACAGTGTCACTACATTCAGCTTTTATCCAGGTTAACGTTTATCAGGAATTTTTTTCCTCTTTTCAGACCGATGAATTTCAGTTGTCAGGACATCTTTTCAGTAAAGCCACGCTGAGCAACACTGTATGGAAGACCATGAAGAAATTTATCTTTGCTGCATCTCAAGGAGTATATAGCTAAGTCAAAGCATGGGACATCTTTAATAAGAGAAAATATTTATATTTTGCCCCTCAGCCCCTTCATGTGCATCTTCTGAGCAGAAACCTTTCCAATATCCCGTCTGACATACCTTAAATCTTGTTCCAAACCAAAACGATACAATCATGTCTCTGTTCAGCTGGGCCCACACATAAAGTACTGACATGATTAGTGGAATCATCAGCAACTGCAATGTTTTAAAAAAAAAAAAAAAAGGCAAAAAGTTACCATCACTTTCACAGAAGCCCGAGAAACTTAAACAGGCAGCAGGAACCGTACGCTTCAAAAATGGCTTGTAAGCATGATACATCGGCAAAATCCTTAAAGATTGCCCCAGAATCTTTGCCATCACGTGTCATGGATCTCTTCAAAAGCTATTGAGAAAGCTAAGCAGAAGAACCTAATTGGTCATTCTCTTTTGCAAAACCATGCCAAAGCAAAGGGCTCCAACTTACACGAAGTCAAAGAGCAACTGTTGCGAACTCCTCTGCTCCCAACTGCTTGGTAGCACACCTACAGCGAAGTCAGCAACACATTCGTGCCACAATCATGTAAATATATTCACAACGCAGGGCACTAACCCAAACACACTCATCTGGGGCTAAGCTAATATGCCAGATGAAGCGTTACTCCATCAAATTGCCAGCTACGCCCCCCTTGGAGCACCACAGAGGGAAGGTGCACCAGTAAATCACCATTTCAGAGTACCACAGCCAGCCCCGGCAAAGCCACCTTGGTCAAGCTCAGAATTAACCCACACTCCATGCCAGGAGATGAGACTGTTTCAAACCCCTCCTTACTGTGACTGTGTATTAGCTGATTAGACTATTTCTAGTGAAACAAATATAAAGGACTAATTTAGCTATCTGCTGATTTCTGAACTGAAGACAGACTGTGCCAGCAACGTTTCCATGAACTGGTTTAACACTACGAACCAGCTCGTGTGTTTGGAAGGGAGGTTAAAACTCATCTTTTCGGGAGTGCCGCTATTCAACAAGTTCCACGTTAAAGCCGGTACACCAGCATCAGTCCAGCCTTCCCCAAGGCCTACAGCGCGCCAGCAGTCTGACTCGTCACACAAACACCTTAGGGTCTTCATTAAAATCTTTTTTATTTTACTGAAAAAACAAAGTAATATCTAATTTCTGAAAGTATTTGACATGGGAATAAAGGCCGAGCTGTCCTACTCTATCTTCTCACTTTCAAGCAAGCCACTCTACACAAGCAAAAACCCCTTATTTTAAGCAATACTTTGTAAGAAGATATAAAACTATTTTAAGTACCTTTTTAAAAAGATAGAAATCAACACAATCAGTCTAAAACTCATTCAATGTATGGGTGACTTCAGCATGCTTTCGAAGAATTTTGTGGCGTCTTCCCCACAGCAAAAAAAGTTATGGACAGCCCTTAACAGAATTCAGTCCTCACTGCAGATGCATGATCTCTATTTATGTCTACCAGGGGAGCCTGAGAAGTGATCTAATAAATGCTAAGATAATATTGTACAGAATTACTGGAGATATTGTTTCAGGCTTTGGGTGACTGGGACAGAATAAGACAAGGAGAGAACAACAGAGGCAGGCTGAAGACATATAGTTCTCTGGTACTCTGTTGTGTCCAAGAAACACTCCCCCATTTCCTCCCCTTAATATTTGCAGAGATAAGAACTACCTCATTGAAACTGGTTCTTCAGGCCACTATTTCAATCATTCTTGTGAGGATTTTGCACAGTTCTGATCTGAATCTGAAGCTGCATTTTTCACAAAAAGATCTTCCATTTGCAAGTGAAAGGCACACTAAATTTGAGAAGACTAATGAACCCAAGAATCATTTTTGGATAAAAAAAGTAAGAATGCAGATCCACATTCATTAGAAGAAACAGTGCATAGATGACATCTTGTGTCCATTTTAGTAAAAGGCTGAACGCTTCCTGACTGCACAAAGAGACAATTTTCACTCCCTGACTCCCTAACTTGGTTAGGAGTGGCAGATTCAGATACAGGCTTGTGACGTTAGCTGAGGCTAATCCAAACTAAAAAACTAACAAGACACACACAGCAGTCTATTTTGATATAAACTAAACCAGCCTGGCTTAACTACATTCTGCAGTTATGCCGATAATGCTCTCTATAAAGTCATTAAGTAGTCAGAAAGTTACATAAGATTATTATTTAAGAAACTGCACTGCGCTTACCTGCATGTCCATTGCCAAGCCAGTTATCTGTCAGTGCACCATTAAGGAAAACGCAGCAAAACCTGATAGACTAGAACAACAAAAAGAAGCTGCACACACACTGAACACACATGCAAAGGCCTTTAATGTTCAAAATTAAAACAGCGTCCCTGTGTAGTATTAAGTTAACCACTGGAAAAAATGAAAAACCTCCAATGATCTAGAGACTTACACACTTAGTTTCAATAATTGCTTTTCAGTAGCCTTTCAAGCTACCACCTCAAGACATTACCTCGAGGGCTGATGGATGCGCTGGCCTTCCCTCCATGATGAAACTGGTTTACTACAAACTCAATTAGTCCTTGCATAAAAGCATGTTACAGGTTTAACAGCTGGATTCTTTCATTAGTTTTTTTTTTTAAAGAAAAATATCAATATATTGCCACTGAGTCACAGAAAATAATTTCTTGAAGTACATCAATGCGGGCTTTTAAAACTACTCTCCTACCCTGGAACCCAAAGGATCTACTTGCTGTAGTAACTGCTGAGTAGAAAAAATTGCTGAAGAATTTTGCTATGACCAGAATGCTTTTAACAGTTCATGAATGTGTGTAAAATGGCACCGTGCATTTTCCCAGATCATGCATCCAGGTTGCTCCTTACATCATATAGAGAACAAGCAACTGGAAGCTTTTAAGTGACCAGTTTGAAAGTCAAGTCACAATCAGATTAATCTAATAGCTCACAGCCAACAGTCTGCAACCACAATGAAGCCGATAGTTTTCTTAACAACATCTAAACAACAACGTTGTTTTCCTAGTTACTGCTGTGGCTCAGCAGGACTAGCAGGAATAGCAAATCCCTCCAGACAGTGGAATGCAACTAGAGATAAGTTACTCTATTGATAAAGGCAACAGCATTTCTACACACCAGCTTTCCTGGCTGTTATCTGGTTCACACTGATGTCACTGCTCCCTTTTTTCCACATGCTGTACCACTGCAAATTGCTACAAGGAGGTAGCAACAGCACAGACAGAATGGGAGCATCTCCAAGGATGGAGGTTTCACAACCTCTCTTGGCAACCTGTGCCAGTGTTTGACTGCCCTTACAGTAAAAAGGGTCTTTCTTACATTTTAATGGAATTTTCTGTGCTTCATTTTGTGCCTGTTCTCTCTTGTCCCACCACTGAGAGAAGTCTGGCTCCATTTCCTTTACTCCCTCCCCCATCAGGTATTTATCCATACGGGTAAGACCCCCCTGAGCCTCCTGTTCTCCAGACTGCACAATCCCAGCTCTCTCAGCCTCCTGTCATTTGACAAGATGCTCCAACCCTTTTATCACCTTTGTGATCTTTCACTGGACTCACTCCAGTATGTCCATGTCTCTCTCGTACTTGGGAACCTGGAGCTGGGTGCAGCCCCCCATATGTCTCACAAGGGCTGAACAGACAGGAGTTAATCACCTCCCTCAACCTGCTGGCAATGCTCTGCCTAATGCAGCCCAGGAGGCACGCTGGCACACAATGTGGCCACAAAGGCACATTTCTGGCTCACGGTCAACTTACTGCCCAGCAGGACCCCCAGGGCCTTTTTTGCCAAGCAGCTTTGCAGAGTGGCAGTCCCCAGCCTGTCCTGGTGCCTGAGGCTGTTCCTCCCCAGGGGCAGGACTCTGCACTTCCCTTTGCTGAGCTTCCCGACCAGTACGTATTTCTCCAGCCTCTCAAGAACCCTCTGAACGGTAGCACAACCATCTGGTGTATCAACAACTCCTCCAAGTTTTGTATCCAAGACCTAAAGAAAATTTGGGTGCAACAGGACAGCTCATGGAAAAACTGTTCCAGCATTCCCAAACCAACAAGCTCAGCTTCTTCAGGAAGTTGGCTCAGTGCAGATATTGCAACGCTGCTTTCACAGACTCAGCTGACTTGTACTCTGCAGCTAAAGGATCGCTCCATGGGACACCCTTGAATTTCCAGCTCAGGGAACGGCAGAGATCGGACATCTTTGCACATGGCAGCTTAAACACACCAAATTTACTCTCAGCTCACGCGGCAATCCACAAAAGTGGCTAAGTGAAGCAATACAGCGAACACCATGGAAGCTCACTCAGCAGGAGCTGAGCTCCATGTAAGCAGAATGCTAGTCCCCAGATTACATACCCGTAATAGCACATTTATTAGTATTCTCCCTGCAAGCCACTCACTACCTTTCCAGGAACATTAAAAACTCACTCGTGAACATTTGCCATATTTTAAAACTGTTAGTTGCTAAAACCTGGTCTTTGAACACATTTCAGGCAGAAATAGGAGAACCAAAATATTCTAAAAGTTTGATGATGAGCAGAAGGATACAACAATGCAGATCCAGTTAAACAGGAGCATGAACATGTAATCTGCTGGCCTTCCATCAAAAGCCCCTGTAAACAAAAAGAATTGTTAGGAAAGGTACTGAAATATTGATAAGAAATTAAGACTTTTTTTTTTTTTAAGAGTCTAAGAAAAGCTCAGTTAATAACAGTTGTCCTACATGCAGTCTGTGCTTTATGATTTTTATTTTTTTTAAATTTGATAAAAGTTTTTAAAAAGTTGTTCTTATAATAGAACAACCTACAGAACCAAAAAAAATAAGACATTCAGCCTACTGCATTAAGTGCACACACAGCAGCTCTACTTAAAAAAAGAACATACTTTAACTCTGGAGATAAGTGGCTTTAACTTCACAAGACTTCAAAATGGAGTTGGACCCCATCCTTCATAAGAAGCTACCAGTCAGAAGCACACAATAAGGACATATACTTGCACAGCAAAAGCAGAGACACCAAGTTTAAGGATCGAGTCATGTGAAAACGAGTCCTTACTTAGGCAAATTGCATCCTCTTTGCATCATCTAGTCAGACTCAAGAGATGCAATAGTTTTTACACTCTAGAAAAATCAACACACATGACAAGGAGGGTACAGAGCTTGCAAACTGTGGTAAAAGGCTGGCATGGACCCTGGCATTTGAGCAAGACTCCTATCAACTTTCATACAGCTCCATGCAGGCAAGAAAAGGTTGAGAATACTGCTGAAACAGACCCAAACCACACAGTGACAAACACAGTGCACCACAAACAAGCTGAACAAGCTGAATTACATGCTAATAATTAAACATCAAAATGCCTAGAAAGAAGGCCACTGCTTAATGTTAGCACTATTTGGTTTCCTATAGCTATTTTACATGTCCCAAAAATTTAAAGAAATAAAACCTATTTATAAGCACTAGCTTTATAGAATAACTACAGTAACTCAACGTATGTAAAACAAAATTGCTACTTTAGTCATTTTAAGGTTATTATTTAAGTTCAGCCATGCAAGTTATACAACAGGGGGTGGAGGGGAACCCAAACTTTGAAAAACTCTTTTGGAAAGTTTCAAAGTTGGAGAACTACATAAACTGGAGTTTTCTCCTTGCTGTTGCCATAAAAGAAATAGAAACAAATAAAGAGAGGAAGCTGACTAACCCTGTAGAAACTCCAGCACAGGAATTCCTCCAGAATAGGAAGAAATCAAAGCAAATATTATTCCCTTAAAGTTTTTCACTTCTCGTTATCTAGGAGATTACTAGCAAGAATATTAGACAAACTATTTAAGTTGACTGTCCAATGAATATCTAATAAAACTGAGCTACAGACTGCCAAAAAGCTCAGCATAGGGGTGAGGTAAACTCTAGCCCACTGGATCCTTTAGGAGGGCCTAGGATATAATCCAGTCACCAGGGAAGAGCTGCAGATTCCTAATCTCATCATTCATACTGCTGGGGGGTGAACTCTGCACATTCTGCTTTCTCTGTTGATATTTGTTATGTTCTTCTCCAACAGAAACAAAACAAAACCACATCATCTCCCTTTCCTCAGGAAGACAGACGTCAGCTTGTTAGGAAAGCACAAGCGCAGTATAAAACCATATGGATATTTTTGACAGCTAAATTGAAGCTAGCATTGTATGCACCACCAGTGTATGCTCAAAAACCACGTACAACCCTGAAAATACAAGTTTCATTTCCTCAGTTTCAGGAACAAATGGAGGCATAGACCTAAGCCGATTTTCACTTGTAAACATATTATCAGCAACTTAAACACCTCCCACTTTAGAAGGATTTAGGCCTTTTTCGTAGAGAGGAAGCACCAGCCTAACCAAGAATTTTATATTATAGTCATTTTTCTGGGTATAAATAAAAGAAATGCATTGATTCAAACACAGCTGACTTCCCAGTTTCAAAATCCAGATGTGTTATATAGCAGGAATCTATATTTACTGCTGAAAGAATTGACTTCTTCCACAGGACTTCTGCTACAGCATAGAGAACAAGAGCATTTTTTAAGTATATGTACAAGCAGTGATGTCTTACAATTTGCATATATTAACTCTTACTATACATAGCTTTGCACGGTAGAATGTTGTAACTGTGAGTACTCCCATGTGTTTATCAAATACTGCAGAAAGGCTCAAAGAAAAGGAGGAACCATTCCTAGCTATTAAACTACCACTTACTTTCACTAAGAAAACAACCAAATACAATCTGGCACCACTCCTCCCTCCCTTTTCATGCTGCTCTTCTTACGACTTACAAGGGATTCCACAATACTCTCTGGATGACAGGTTTACCAGGGATCTCTCTTCTATCGTGGGACTTCCCAAACATCACCTTGCAATGCATTTCCACTTATACCATCAGTTCTAAGACTCCATTAGAACTACAACGAAATTCTTGTTCATAAAGGCTTTCAGGAGGACTTGGCTTTGCAAATACTTTATTTACTTCACAGAAACAATTTTTGTCTAGCTTTAATGAACTGCACAATGCAAAATGAAACCACTTTGTAACAACATCTTTTTTTGAGAGAAATGATCCATTATCTGATCTCCTTTCTTCCACTCTTAATTTTTCCCCCTAACTGAAAATCCACCTCGTTCCTTAACTTTTTCACATTTCTGTTTGACAGAGGGGTACACTTCATTTGTACACGGTAACTCTCAATTCAACATGACTGACAGAATAACAGAGGTAAGCATCATTGCCTTTTAAAAAAAGGAAAACGGACATTGTTATTTTCTCAAGACACATATACCCATTGTTACATATGCTCTATCACTCTTCTGTGTTAAAGGACATCAGACACAAGAAAAGAGAAAACGTCATCTTTTAATCTCTATCCCTCATTTCCTGAAATCCAACAACTAAAAGCACCAGGCCCTCCAACTGAAAGAAGTATCAAGTTCAGATCCTAAATGAACAGGCTCCCTGCCAAAGGGAAGGAGTCAGTTACAGAAAATCAGTTTTCAGAGCAGTTTCCCTTTGACCAACCTATGCGGGCACAGGCATGAGCCATATTTCTCATGATTCTGTCTAAATCAGCCACAAGCCCATCGCCACAAATATTCCCAACAGAAGCTCTATTTGACAACGGCTAGTCTCTATCAACTCCAGACAGAGTTCACCACATGCATACAGTTTAATGGATAACATACCTGTTTCTAATCGTGATGAATATTGGTACAAGAAATACAAATTCACCAAGTAGAGAAATCCTGTTCCAGGTCCCACAGGGAAGAAGAAAGTTGCAGTTATCGGCCGCCAGATCTGTCCAGATCAAAAGAGAAAGATGTATTTATATATTGTGGAATGAACTCATATGCATAGTTTTTTTCTTTTGATTTGTTACTAATTACTTGGAAGATCAAGGAGGAGATTAAAAATGGCCCAAGTATCAATTACTGCTGCTTCAGCAGCTTTTATAGTTTTAGTTGTTTGTTTTTTTGTTTAATTTGATACACAAAGCTATCAAGATTACAACAGAAATCACACACAACCTCCCAGATCGCCTCCATCACATCTTTGTAGTACTGAGTCTTTACTGCAGTGCAAAAGGGATATACTTGCAAGGATGCTACCCTGTTTTAAAAGCATCCATACAGAACCCATTCTTACCTATTGAACAGAGGCCAAGCAATCCACACAACAGCTTTGAGCATACCGTTCCAGACAGTACGCACTGCTCTGAGTATTTTGCACCTGCTTTAGAGTCTCCCAACAATCAATATCGGGCACAGACAACTGCATGATAGCATGGAGCAAGGACAGAAAATGTCTGGCCATTTATGAATGAACTCTAACCAGCAACATTTCCAACTAGAGTACTGGGTTCCAGAAGGAACTTGAGGAAAAAACAGTCATTTAAGCTACTAAGTTTTGGGGACAATACGTGAAACAGAGAGCTATCTTTTTTGGCACTCAGCCTTTTTCCACTGAAGATACAATGAGCACATATAATAGAAATTTAAAGGTTGGGATCTTTTCTTTCACTTTCATTTTCAATTCATGCAATGGGCACTCTCCCCCGACACACCTGCATACCAAAACACTGAACCTGTAACCTTCCAGTGCAAGGAAAGAGACTATGTCCAGTTTGTGACCACTTTTGATACTGCTAACACCCAGAAACACTGCACGTCTGAAACCTCAGGACTTCAGTTATTAGTTTATGTCAACCACACCTAGGCACAGAAGTTGACAATCCCAAACACAAGCTTTTTCAAATTCCAAGCAAGAAAGTGCAAAAGATGCACTTCTTTAGCTCTGCCTTAATATCTCCAGAGCCACCTGCAGTTTAGGATGGTTGTACACCTGCCTGTAACCCCTGTTCCCAAAGTCAGGCCCACACAATTGCACAACGGAGGCCGGGCAAGCCACCTGAAGTCACAGCCACAGGTTTTATCATTCCAGAGTACCTTGGCACAACAACCGGTGCCAGCCAGAACAACTCCCCAAAAAACGTAGGAAAAAGCCACACCAGAACGAGACTCAAGATGAACTACAGGGCCTGTCACGGACCACAGCCCCCCCCTGCCTCACCCAGGGATCCTGCCAGGGCCGGGCACGGCAGCCCGTGTCACCTTGGTGAGGAGCCCGGGGCCTTCGGGGGCAGAGCAGCAGCTAAACGCGGGGCCCAGCTCGCAGGCTTTACGGAGGTTAAACAGAGAGGCAGGCCCCGGCTTCCCGCTGGAGGTGGCCTGAGTCGCTGCTACGGGCTGCCTCAGTGCGCCATTCCCTCCCGAGGCGGCCGCGGAGGCCGGGGGCAGGGCCCAGCCCCGGCCCGCAGCACGGCCACCGGCGCACCACAGCTCCCAGCGTGCCCGCGCGCCCCGGGCAGGGCTCTCCAACGGCGCGGGCGCCGCACGGCACGCCGGGACCGGTAGTGCGGCCCGTACCTGGAAGCGGTTGATGAAGGCATCGGGCCAGAGGAAGAGGTAGACGGGGCTGACGAGGCCCAGCTTGCCGATGAGCGGCACGGCGATGGAGCCGGCGAACCAGTAGCGGGTAATCGGCGGGATGCTCCGGAACCAGTCCCCCAGGTCCGACATGTCGCCGCCGCGGCGCCCGGCCGCCGAGGCCTCGCTACGAACCAGTCGCTGAGGGAGCGGCGAGGGCCCGACCGCGCTCCGCCCGCTGCTCTCGCCGCCGCCCCGGGCAGGGAGAGGATCCCCCCAGCCAGACGTGGCGCCGCCGAATTCGGCCGAGCCACCGGCACTTCCGGCCCCGGCCCCGCCCCCTCGGCCGCCGCGGCAACGGCAGCGCCGGAAGTCCCGCCTCCCGAGGGGCAGGCACGCACCGTTGCCGGGTGACGGTGCCGCCGTCCCCGCGGGCTGGGCCTGCAACC
>VYXH01002104.1:337284-394689 GCA_013397275.1 Burhinus bistriatus
CCCATCTGGCACCGCAAGCCCGTTCCGGCGGCGCGGCGGGGGTAACGGCCGGCGGGGGGCGGCGGCGGGGCTCAGCGCCTCAGCTCGTAGCCGGGGCTCAGTGCCGGGCCGGCGGCAACCGTGGCCATGCCCAGCGCTGCGCCGCGGAGGAGAGGCCGAGGGGGTGGGCAGGCCGAGGGCATCGGGGAAGGGGCAGAGGCGGCAGGGCCGGCCGGAGCTCAGCTGAGCTTCTGCAGGCTGGAGATACAGCCCCGGGATGCCCGGTTAGATAACGGGGGAAAACGTTCCCGTTGAAGGTGGAGCAGGTCACCGAGGAGGCTGTGGAACCTGCGTGCTCAGAGATGCTCACAACTTGGCTGGGAAGGGGCCTGGGCAACTCCCCCCATTTACCTTTTCTTTAATTTTAATTGTGTTGAACAAAGTACCATAGGCAAATTCCCACGAGAGTTTAATTAAAATGTTAAATACTAGGAAAACATTGGCCCAAGCTGAAGAGCAGCAGTGTGAGTGCTACTTTGGGGTACCTGGGTAATGTTTGACATGGGAGATCTGGGTGCAGCTCCATGAACTCCTGACTTTATTCTCCTGGGTTAGTTTAGTGGCAAAGGAACTTTTGAAAAGCAGAAAGCGGTGTTAGGGAAATCCTGGGAGATGCTGTAACTACACTGAAAAGTACTCACATTTCAGGGTGTTTTTAGAATCAGAAGTCATACCGTGTGTCTTTTTTATGACCTTAGAGATCCTAGTATCACTACATTTTAATTATAATTTAAACAAATTAGCTTAACTTCTTTCTAACTTCAATTTTATGGCCCTTCCCTTTTATTGCAGAAAAGAATAGGCTTAGCAGGATGAGGTGAAATTAGTTTTGTCTCTAGTCTGTACCATGGCTGCATGGCCCTTCTTCTGATATTCGCTCACACTTTGTACATATGCCAACAGTTGCATGCCAGTGCTCATTTGCTTATTCTACTCTATTGGCAATTGGTTTCTCAAATAGCTATCAGCATCTTAAATAGCCATGGTCATAGTCTTCTGCAAGTGTCCTACAGTTTTTAATCAGCCTGCCAACATGCTGTACAGTTTTAAACTCTAAATTTACATCCAACTGATGATAGAAAATAATTGGTTGGCTCAGTGTTATCCAAGAAATCCAGGCGTAGCAGATTTCCAAAATCTTAATGCCCTGCTTCCTGGAAGAACCTTCCTATTATGGATTATTCTGCATCTGGGCTTTGGTTCTGCATTTGGCTCCATTTTATACTAACAGCATGGTACAAGGGTAGAATGTGAAAAAACAGCAACTTTTGTTCCATAAGAGGGTGATGAGGCACTGGAACAGGTTGCCCAGGAAGTTGTGGATGCCCCATCCCTGGAAGTGTTCAAGGCCAGGTTGGATGGGGCTTTGAGCAACCTGGTCTAGTGGAAGTCCTTGCCCATGGCAGGGGGGTTAGAACTAGATGATCTTTAAGGTCCCTTCCAACCTAAACCATTCTATGATTCTATGATATCTCAGATGAATAATGATAAAAATGACTTGCTTCATGCTTTTGAGGACTCTGGAAAGAAGTGCTATTAAAACTGGCTCTCCCCCCACCCCAATCTAATCCAAGTGGTTTCTTACAGTAATTCAGAGCTTCTCGGTTTTCTAGTGTGTTTCTTTACGGTGATAATGAACAGCCAGGTTCCGTGCTGAGTGCTGACTTAGGCTTTCAGATACATTGGTAGATCTTACACCACCATATATGTTAGTGTTATTCATTAATGATAATCGGGTAACTAGGAACCACATAAAAGGATCATGAATGGTGGATTTCCCCCATCTGTTTTACATGTTTTCTAACAGCCTTCCAACATAGCGAGTAGCTTCCTTTGTTTAGTGTATGTTTTATATTACAAATACATGTTTCTCATGGAAGAAGATTTTTTTATAGAACACTATGAATGATTGGAATTGTAAAACCATAAGCTAGGAACCTTTTAATCCTAGGTCTTGGAGAAATACCTGCTAATAAAATGATTCTAAGCATGGTTGTTCTGCTTGCTTTCTTCACAGAGTTATAGTAAACATAATTCATAGCATCAAAGGATACCACTCAAAGACAATACGTTTTCTGAATGTGGCTTTTGACAGTTCCGGAGATTCTCTACTTGCTGGAGACCACCAAGGGAATATATATGGTTTTGACTTGAATGGAAACAGGTAAGAATATTTCTGTCATGACATTTTAATTGTCTTGACATCTGTAACATTCAGGGGTATGGAACTTGCCTGGACAGCATGCCACAGGTCTGATTTTAACCCGCAGTTTTCCGTGAATAAGGAAATAGATAGTAGTTTGCTCAGAGCTGAAACTACAAGCCAGTATCTCATGTAGGCTACCTAAATATTGTTCTATTAGTTTAGCTGCTCCAGAAGATCAGAAGTTTGTAACTCTAAACTGAACAGACAACAGTTTCATAGAACTTAAGTGATTAAGTGCTACCACAAGAAGTTATTCTTTGGACGGTACCAATCAATTAGTTATATGGGCCATGAATTACAATAAACTAGACCAAGTATTGTCATTTGCGGAAATACATTAATCAGTCTTTTCAATTTTATACTACTGAATTTTAAAATATTAACACTTGGGTTTAGATCTATTATAATTAAATATTATTTATTTGCTCCCTTCTTTTGAGTTAATTTGTATTTTCTCTTAGGGAAAGATATTAAAACTGGTTAAGTTATTACTTCACTTGACATTATCAACCAAAGTTTCCTAACACAGTATGTGTATTTTTAAATAGATTCAACCTTGTTCAGCGAACAATGCAGGCTTGCACTGCTTTGGCATTTAATCTTCACAGAAAGACAGAATTCCTGGTGGCTTTGGCAGATTATTCGATTAAATGCTTTGATGCAGGTAAGGAGAAATTTAAGGGCTTACTGTCTGGATTGCTATGAAAACCTGTATAATTTTAGTTTTGATCTCAAATTTTTTGTAAGTTTTTCTGGTGGAAATCTTACTATGTATGTCATGCCACCTGTCCAAACAAGAAAACTTTGGGCCCATGTGGGTTATAGTCCTGTGGGTAAATGAACCCTTTGCTTTGTCAAAGTTTCTTGTTCCCACTGAGTAATGCAGGTGTCTGTTTAACTGAAGTCTAGCACAGGATTGCAATTATGTATGTTGCCTTTTTTAAAGCAATTCTGTATAGGTTTGCTTAGAATGAGATGCTCTATGTAAAATCAAACCAAAATCAGTTTGACAGTATGTTAGTTTGCAACTGAACCAGTTATTAACTATATTTACAGTAAAATATTTGAACAAAGTGTCAATACATACTAAAAGAACTGTCAATACTTTTAAGCATGCAAGTAGATCTGTATCCTTGTTCAAAAGCGCTATTTAAAATTAACTTCACAAGCCACCTGTTGGCTCTATCTTGATTAGAAGTTAAATGGTGAAAGGCATTGACAATTTATTCTTCATAAATTAATCTTAACCTGTCAAAAGTGCAGTGGTAACATCTCATATCATCTGCAATTTAAGGGTTCGAGTCTGATATTATCAATGAAGATTTTAGTGTAACACTGTTTCCCACTATAGAGGAAGAGTCAGAGTTAAGGTCTGAAATCCTCTGTGCTTTTTTTTTTCCTTTCAACCACAGTAAGACCAAATATAGATTTTGAATGCACTTGGAGAAATCTTCTTAATTATTCCAGAGTCCTGAATGTTTATGTGGTGCCATTTCCATATACCAAGAATGGAGAATGTTTTAAAACATAAATGTTACTCACATAAGTCCGTATTGGGTAAACTATCCTTAGAGGTGTATGAGATAATACTTAGTTGGTGGGCTCCATCCATTGCTTTAGAAGCCATACTCTGTAATCCCGTGTCATCCTCCCATGTGACAGTAGCTTTAAGCACTCAATTGTCTGTAAGCACAGCAGAAAGTTTGACTGTTAAGCTTTATGAGCTGCTTTATAGCCATTTCCCATCTTTGATGCCATAGCAGTAGGTCAGCTGGAACCATCCCATGGGCTGTCAGGCAAACTGCCCAACGTAAATAGTGTAATTGCCACAAATACAGTTTGGTTGCTGAGGGAAGATTAGTGGTCATGCAGTCACAAGTGGGAGACGATGTAGTCAGAGGAACCATTTCCTTGGTATGCAATACACAGCACAAAAATGTTTTGGACTCTAAAAGAATTAATGAGGTGTTGCTTTCTGACTGTGCCTTTCTATAGTCATAGCCCCTTGTCATTAAACCTTTCTTCCTTGCACCTGTAAATAGCTGTGTAATCATTCGTACATATTGTCCACAAGTAAAAACAAGTGTAGAATTCTAACTAGAGCATTCAGTCTCGACTTCTAGAGATTACTGCGGGTGTTCACATCGGATAATCTGCCTATGAGGAATGCTGAACTTACCTGATCACAGTGTTCATGGGTTTAAGATTGATTCTTAGGCTAAATTAAACAAGTCTGTGCAAGTTGGCTTTCTGTGTAGAACTAAGAATAACTTCTGAAATCTGTTACTTGGAAATGAGGAGATAGTTATGTTTCTCTAAGGCTTAATAACTACATGAAGACTGATACATTTGTTTCTTGTTTGTTGGGCTGTGATGGTAAATGGTCATACACTAGGTGTGATTAAGTCTCTTTCACAGCACAGTGTTGGCAATAAAGAGTAAAGTAGTAGTTGTTTCCTCAAACTGGGACAACTTTGAATGGCTTTCATATACTTTTCATTTTTTTTCATCAACTCTTGCAGAAACCAAGGAGCTAGTTAGTTGGATGAGGGGACATGATTCTTCAGTGTCTTCCATCTCTGTCCATGACTCAGGCAGGTATGCCATCACTACATCCACTGATACAGCACAACTGTGGGACTTGGACACCTTTCAAAGAAGAAGAAAGCTGAATGTTCATCAGTCTGTGGGTATACAGAAGGTGAGTAATGAAAAATTGCTAAAGGGTGAACAAGCATCCCTCAGTAGGACTAACACTGTATGTTAAAATGACAGTACTTGAAAATGTTTTTTTAAAATACAGCTGAATCTTTTCCATGTTCTTTGGGCATATCTCCTTAACTGTCGTCCTATCACATCACCCAGACCACTGGAATCATGACTCAATAGTTGCAGAGATCTGCTGGGAACTTTTAAGGAACCTCCATCTTTAGAGATATTCAAAACATAGTTGGATATGACCTTGACTAACCCAATTTAACCTGGAAGTTGGAGCCATTTCTAGGCTGACCCTGCTGTGACCTGGGGGTGGGCACAAAGGACCTCCAGAGATTGATTCCAACCTGAATGATTCTGGGATTTAAGGGTGTTGTTAAAAAAAAAGTTTTGGTGTCATAATGGTAACTTCAAACAGTCACCACCACCTATCCTGTTCAGCTGCTTATTCCAAAGTTGCTCTTCTTCATATGCATGCTAAGCACTGAACAGGGGAACAAACAAAGCTGAAAAGTAACTCAGCAAAAAGAAATTGCTGCTTTTCAGCCTAGTGGTTTCTTTGGTTCAGTTTGCTGCACAGACACTTATACTGGACCAACACAGGGGATGAGAAGGATGACATGTTTGTGTCAGGGAGTGGTTTAAATAGGTCTTCCTTATTGTTACACTGCTTTAAACAGGTCTGCCTGCGCCACCAAATGTCAAACTGTCAAACTACAGTACTACAGAAAGTACCAACGCAGTGCCTGAGCTTTGCTGACACACATGCTGCCCTGCAGTGAATAGTCTTACAAACACGACTTCAAGCCAAAGTTCTCATCAGGCTGGTCACTAAAAAGCCATGCTGATTTTGCAGAGAACAAGGCTATTCATTTGAGTGTCTTCACTGTGTTCTAGGTCAGCCAGAAATTTTGTCAGCCTGAAGTAGTCACCTAGCAATTACTGTGGAAGATCACACATAAATTTTTGTTTGTTTGTTTTATTAAAACTCTTGTGTAGTGCATGTTGCTAAAATATCATGTCTCCCCTCCAAAGGTAGCTGCATTTCTTTAGTGGACAAGATTTTTCTACTGCTCAGTATCTTTCTTTATGTAGGATATGTGTAGGGGCTTCTTATTGATAAATGGCTCTTGGAATTTGGTAGGATCCTGATGTTACAGTATGGAAACAACCTTTAAATCCAAACAATAATGACTATTGTTGAATGAATAAATCACTGTTTAGGAATCAAGAGCCTGCAGTTTTGGTTTGGTTCTACCATTTCCAATAGGACATTATGCAAATAATCCAATTTATCTGGATTTCATTTTCCTGTCTTTAGAATAGAGATAATGATGCTTACTCCCATGCCATGATTTAAGACATACAGATAAGTGCTTTTTTAAAGATCAGATTTATTATTAGACGACAGCCCTGACACTCATTGTCCAAAATTGGATTCTTGCTTGCTGTCTGAGCCATCATAGTAGTGTCACACCAACCTCTGCGGTGTACTTTTTGGTGCCTCTTTACTTAAGCCCAGTTTGCACTCCAGCATACACCTTCTGTTAAGTTGGTATGGGGCAAAGCAAATTTAAAAAGGCAGAGACTGAGCTGCACACTGTAAGAATAGCTGGTGAAAAAAATGAGAAAGAAGAGCTAAGAAAAGACATCTATAATCACCGTTTTCAAAGCATCGCTGCTTATTCAACAGCTGCTTGTGACCATCATGTAGTATTTTTTTAGGGCAAAGTAGAAAATGAGGAACTGTTCGGTACTCCAGTTTACCAAAATTTAAACTTCATCCATTTGCATGATAGGCATCTGCTCTCAATTTATTATCTAGACTTCCTCAGGGTCCCTGAAGAGGACATGTAGCTCAGTCTGAAGATAAATGACTCTGGTAGGTAAGGTGACTCTTTCCCCACAGGTATAACTTTTGCTCACTGTCAAGTGACTAATTTGGCCTGAACATCCAACTTTCAGTTACTAACATTCTGCAAGATGAATCCCATCCCGCGTATCCAGATTTACAGATTTTCAAGGCCCCAAGAGATCATTCAGACCAAAACTCTGAACTTCGTAGCACTGACTGTTGATCTCAGCCAGTGAGTACTTCGGATAGTCCCTCAATGTTCAGATACCAGAAGACATTTTCAATTTAACCTTCAAAATTATAGGTACAGGAAATTTGCTGAAGCTGCATGTGCTGTTGCCAAAATAGAACCTCTGACAAATAATTTGTCATTAAGCAAGAATGTCTCTGATGACATCCAAAAATGTAAATAATCCAATTTTTTTTCGTATTGGAAGATACTACACATAAACAATAAAAATGTTCAGAATAATTGAAAAATATATTTACAGGCTTTTTGTTTTTATCTTCATTCATCCTCATTAAAATCTGCATTTCGTAGTTGGAGAATATATTGCTAATCTTTCTGCAATATTTTTTACTTTTAATAGTTGTACGTAAAACTAAGGAGTTTAAGTCTAAAGGTGAATGCTTCCTAGAGTGCATTTGCGGGCTCTTGGTACTATTTGAATGCTGAAGCTAGTTTGTAGAAGATGCAACAAGCAGTCGCTGAGTGAGCAGTTCTGGCTCATGTCTCATATCCTCTCCTGCTTCTGGGTTCATATTCCCACTGTATATGTTACGTCCTCTCTGGCACTCATCAGAAACCTCCACAAGACAGTTTAATAGTCATAAAAATAACACAGATAAAAATTTGTGTCATTTCAGTGAGTTAAATTGACTTAGCAAAGGATACAACGAGTTCTGAACCAGTGCAAGGGAGAGCAGGCCTGCCTGGGCTGCAACAGGGGAAGGGGACCCGCTGCCTGTGGGATCGAAGCCTTGCATTGCAGCTGCATCACGCAGTTAGAGTAATAGCCATACTGCCATGGTTTCTTGCTGTATTTTATTCTGCTATGCACTTTAGTTCAATTTAAAGGGTACTTTCTTGACAACGTATTCCATTTTTTTTCTTTTCCATATTCTTCCAGGTTTTTTTTCTTCCATTGAGTAACACCATCCTCAGCTGTTTCAAAGATAATTCTGTTTTTGCATGGGAATTCGATACTCTTCGCTGTAAATACCGGTTGCCAACTCCTGTAGAAGGTTCTGTATTACTTTATAAGGTCTTTGCAGTTACCAGGTAAATTGCTATTTCAAACATTCTGAAGGTGGACTACAAAAATTGTCATTTTAAAACAGGCTTTCCTTCCTTATTTGTAACGTTTTATGGAAGTATTGAGCTATATACTATGATAGGCTTTTGAACTCTGCTGTGACTGATACTTTCCGGAAGGATCAATAGCAGTTTTTATTACAATCCCTTAGCAGTTGAAATAAAGTAAGTTGATATTTAATGACCACTAAAATAAGGTTTAAACTATACTTTACAGAAGCAAATTTTATTCTTTAGGAGCTATTTTGTTCTTTCAGGAGAGTATGACAGGAATAATGACAGATTCAAAAGTGATTTGAAGGCCTAGAAGGAAACGTATGATCTCTCTCTTTTTAACTCATACTAACTTAAATTATAGTGTTCTGATGGAAACTTTGCCTCATCTGTAATCTAGAGATGGCCGGATTTTTGTAGCTGGTGGAAAATCAAATCATCTTCACTTATGGTGTTTAGAATCAAGGAAGTTGATACGAATAATCCAGATGCCTGCAAAAGTACGAGCTGTCCGGCACCTGGAATTCCTCCCTGATAGTTTTGATGGGGGCTCCAATCAGGTCAGTTTTTTTACAAAGCTTAAGACTGGAGTATTTGGTTAGTTGATTCAACACATACACTTCGAGGGCTTTTGGGGGACACTGCGGATATGGGCCCATACCATACAAAAGGAAAGTTACTGTGCTAAATGTTTGTTTCAGTTGGTCTTTTAGCTTAATGGAATGGCATTGCTGAATTGGGGGTTCCTCTTTGTTTTACATTGACAATATGAACTGATGAATCCTTTTAACTTACAGATCCTTGGAGTGTTAAGCCAAGATAATATTATGAGATTTGTCAATACAGAAACATGCAAACTTCTTTTTGACATTGGGAGTCATGAAGGGGGAATCACTACAGCAGCAATTAGCCCCAATGGACGGTATATTGCATCAGTCATGGAAAATGGTAGCCTTAATTTATACAGTGTCCAAGCTTTGACTCAAGAAGGAAGTAAGGTAGAGTGTTTAAATTTTTAAAACAGCGTTACGTTCCATTAAAGTTGATACTTGTCTGTATAACTTTTGTGTCAGCAATAGTTTGCAGACATGCATTGGGCTGCCGTATTTAATGCTACAAATAAAGCAAAAGTGTTTTGTAGAGTTCCCTTTGTAGTTAATCCAGCCTGTCAGGTATTGTGATGTTTTTAAAGTATATATATCACTGTTTCTGGTGTTGGAAAGAGGGGGAGATGGTATTTCTTTCTACAGCAATTTGTATGGACCAGTTTCTTTTTGTAATGACGTTTTGAAGGAGATGGAAACAGCATAATTGTGCTGCTTCTGTTCTGTTCCCTATAGGAAATGTTTTTCAACTGATGCTGTCTTAAACTGCAGGCATGAATGATGTTTTTGTTACTGTGATTTTGTTCTTCTTAGTGTGTTATTGGATACCAGCATCCATTGTTATGGCACAATCATAATCCTTCCTAAATAACAAACATTCTAAATACCAGTTCTTATTTTATTAAAGTAATTTATTAATGAGAGTCAGGTTTCTAAATCCAGAATTCCATATATCTTTAATCACCATGTCTTTGAAGTAAACAGTAACCAGCTTTGGATAATGACGGAGTTGGAGCTGAGGAAGGATGTGGAAAGATGTCACACATGCATTCCATTTGCACTTTTGCTGCCGGTTTGACATGAACTGGGATATCCACTTTGTTACTTGCTTTCCCAATCTCCAACATTGTATTAATACCTCCCTGACACTGAACACTAATTAAAGTTTGTAAAGGTCTTTTGTATTCGTTTTAACTGGTGCTATAGAAATGCAAAATATTTTAGTGACATTGAGAAACACACTAAAGTAAATAACCTGAACAGTACATGATACATGTTTATACTATCCCAATTATATTTTAGTGTTTGCTAAACAAGGAAATAACATGGTGTTTGAGTTGGTTTGGAAGCTACATAAACCTTCTCACAGTCTTTCTGGTTTATTACAGCAATTTTATTCACAGGCATACTTATTCAGGAGTATACAGTCCATATATATTCATTTATGGTATAAATGTGTCTCTATTCTTCTTGCTATGGCCATCAAGCTCAAAAATATGGCATATACAATAGAGTAAACATCAAATTATAGTGTTATTTAGTCTGTCTTACAAGATGTTAACTGAGTTATTTTCACTTAATACTAGCCTCCACCACCCATGTTCAAAGTAGAAGATTGGTCGAAGTGCACATCAGAGGCAAATAAACTGACAATGAGAGTGACTTCAGGAAGTTCAGAGCGGCCTTGGAAATCCAAAGGAAGCAAAATTCAAACCAGATTGCTAAAACTGCAAGTGAACACATCACTTGAAAATAAAGAGGTAGGAAGAAGTTGCAAATATTTTGTGCTCCAGTCTGCAGCATTTAAATGTCTTTGCAAAAAAATAGTTAGCTACGTACTTTAAACAATAAGTTCAGGCACTGATTCACTTGAATGTTTGAGCAGAGAGGGGATTGAGGGAGTTTTAGTAACATTTCCAGTCTCTCTGTTTAGCCCATACTCCTGTATTACGTGACACAGCCAGAGCTGCCTCAAGTCAGCTTAGGGTACCTCTGAAGTTGTTCAAGCAACTTGTGACACGTTTGGATATTTGCTAGATCTGATCTGCTTCCCTGCTGGCACTTCTAAAATGTCTGCCTAGAAGCCATTTTATTTTTTACCAATTATTTAGAAGATGCATTACTGTTACATTTATTTCCCTTCTGTCATTACTATGCCATCTCTCTCTATCTTGCATCTCATGTATATATATTCTCATATATATATATATATACACACACACATATATACACACATATATTGATGTATATATCTCCTCCTGTAATATTCATCACAATATGATCGAATATGATCTATTCCTTATGTCAGCATTCTTTATGGTTTGGCTATATGCATAGTTTAATTATATGTAGTTTAGTCAGTTTGGGTCTGATTTGCTTCTGACTGAAATCAATGGCAGCTGTTCTTTGAGTTCGGTAGACAATGAATGATCTTTTGAATTATCTTTTGTGTTATTGAAATACCTAGGATTATGTAACAGATAGCAGTACACATTATTTTATTTTTTTAGTATTATGTTAGGAACTTCAGTATTTAGCTACTATCATCAATTACAGTACAAGGAAAGAGATTATGAAAGAGAAATCCTTACATTTATTGTTGATCCCCTATTTTGTAGAACGAATTGCCAGGTGGATTAAACAAGAAACGTCTGCAGGCCTTATTGAAAGGATTTGGAGAATATCCAGCAAAGTACAGGTATGTTTTTCTGCATGTTCATGCTTGCACAGAATAAAATTGCTTGTGTTTACTGGCCTATGAAAGAGAAGTTGCTTGACTAAGTCTGCGTTTTAATTGCAGGATGTTTGTTTGGCGTTCCATATTACAACTTCCTGAAAACCACTTAGCATTCAGTAGCCTTATAGATAAGGGTACCCACAGTGCGTTTGTGAATATTCAAAATGAGTATCCCATCAAAAGTCAGAAACTGCTGAGAGTTTTACAGAGGTAAAATATATATTTATATTTATTTAAATATTGTAGATTTTTATTTTCATATAGTGATCTGAAATGTGTCCAATAGCTGGAATCAGCTGTAAGGAAAACTCTAAAATGAAATAATAGTGCCCTCATGGAATTTTGTTTTTGTAACTCATATAATTCTGTATCTATCTTGAAGTTTCCAGTCTTTTTATGTTGTGGTTCTAAAATGCACATTACATTTTTGTTCGGTTTTGGATCCATGTTTTCTGCACTTCTGTTTGCCTTTGCCTACAGGACCTTATCAGCTCTAGCTCACTGGTCTGCTATCTTTGCTGAGACGCCTTATATTCCTTTGCTAGCATTCCCATTTGTAAAATTATTCCAGAACAACCAGCTGATCTGCTTTGAAGTTGTTGCTACAGTAGTAGGTAAGCAATGATTTTAAAAACTCAAGTATGCTGCAACATGTTTAAGCTTTCCCATGCAAAAGAGCTTTTCCTGATGAAATGAATGAGGTATGTCCTAAGAGGTCACAGGGCTCTCTTCTAAAGGTGTTGCCAGGAATTAACACGTAGCAACTGTATGTTTAAAACAAAAACCTGCTTGTAAATAAAAACAAGATTTTAGACTTCCATTTGCAGTGTTTCTAGCAAAAACGTTAGCAGTTTATCAGTATTTGTAAAGTCTCATCAGTAAAAACAATGTTTCTAGCATAATTATACCATAATGACTAAAATCTCTGAAACATGGGAAAAGTAGTCGCACACCCCCACCCCACCCCCTCACCCACTCCCAGTCAAAAGGGAATGGTCTCTTTTAAAGTTCTACTGCGTTTAGTTGTCCTAAGCATCTGGTAACTCAAAATTAGACATTTGGCTGAAAGCTGGCTATGGCTGTCTTCTCAAGAAACATTCTAAATTAAAGTGCTTTACACTTAAATTAGTTGTTGCAGCTGCTGCTAAGTCTACAGAAGATATGTGCTGCCAAGCATACATACCCACTTTGCAAACACATGCTGTTAGTAAGTAAGTATCCAAGTTTACAGAAATTATTCTTAGTACATTAAAAATTACTTGATCCAGGCTGTAGTTTCATGAGACAGAAATACTGGTTTAAGTATTCCCATCTGCCTTCAACCACTTAGTCCCACAGCACACAGACTTTTTTTCATTTTACTTTTGAGCCAGATTAGTTCCCCAGTCTGGTTCACAGTGTACTGACACACTCATGCCAGTGCAGCTGGAGGAGCAGGGTACTGTGGGAATGGTTTAGGAAAGAGGAGAGATGGGAATATCTTAAATAGATTTTGCTGCCTAAAACTACCTCTTAAATGCATAGCCTTTTTAACCAAACCTTAAGGTTGTCAAGAGTCTATCACTCTGGATTACAGTGGATTGTGTTGGGCTTTTTTTCTCTTTCAGTTAATCTTTGTCAGCACTGGTTTGAGTATTTTCCCAATCCTCCAGTTAATGTCCTTAGTATGATGGAAAATGTTTTGGCACATCATGACAAAGAACTACTTCAGCATTTAATAAAATACAATGTGACTTCACAGGTAATATTCTAGCCAACTTTTGTATACAAAATGTCACTGCAGTGAATGATAACGCACTAGTCTTTTATCTTGACATAATTCTTTTTTGAGGGAGTTTTCATTAAATAACAGTGAATGATATGGGAGTGTAAAGAATATATCATTGCTTTACTGCAGCTTTTCCTTTTCCATGATTGTAAATCTCACATGCATGCTATTGTCATTCTTAGAAGTCCTTTGCTTTCAAGGCCACGTTGCTTGAAAATCTACTCATCAAATTATAAATGTACTTTTTTTTGGTTTTAAACTGGACATAGGCATGATTAATTTATTTTGTAATCCCTGTTTATCATTAGGGATAATTTTAGCTTCACAAATCTAAACAGAAGATTTAGACATCCGGTGAAATAAGGAATTTATCTATAATCACCCCATATTAACTTTGAATGTTTATAGTGGGTGATAAAACTTATCTTCAAATATTCTGGTTTAGTTCCTGTTCCTTTCCTGAATCAATAGATTCTTGATATAAGGCAAGAAAAATTCATATTATTTCTTTAAAAGGAATGGTAAAATTATACTAATGGATTATTTTGTCAATTTTCCCAAATAATGTAGGTTTATGCTTGGCCTCTTCTAGAAACACTGTTCTCTGAGGTCCTAACAAGAGAAGAATGGCTGAAAGTGTTTGACAATATCTTCTCCAATCATCCTTCGTACTTCCTAATGATTGTTGTTGCCTATATTATATGTTCCAGAGCTCCCTTGCTTCACTGTGATCAAGCAGCAGATTTTGAGGTAAACATCTTCATATTTAAGTCAGTCATATAAAAGTGTACCTACAGAGATGTATAAAACATTGTATATGTTATTATGGAGGTTAGCTGGAGATGTTTTGTTTCTACATTACTATATTATTACATGTTTCTGAACAATGTCATCTAGTACCTGACAAATATACAATAAATGAGTAAAATATTGAGTGATTTCCTGCAGTTTCATGCAACAAGAGCTTTGAAAGCTTTCATAAGCTTTCTGCTGGCACTAAAAGCCATTTTGTAAATGTCAATAGTTCATCTTCCACAAAATAATTCTGCCTGTTTTTGGGGGTTCTAATATGGACTTGCACCTGTGGAGACAAGACACAGTCATTCTGTCATGTTGTTTCATTATTTTGCTTTCAGATTTGCAAAATTAGGCAGTATTATTTGACATTCTCTGAAGCTAAATGAAAATGTTTCCTTATGTTTAGCCTTGCATGGGAGGAGGAGTTTTTTTCATATGAAAACATCTCTGTAGGCAAAGAGGTCCACCTTGAAAATGTGCTTGTGAGCAGTCAGTTTGACAGACATCAAACAGACAACATTATTGCTATGTTTAATAATAACCAATTTAAAGATTTTCTTGGTGAATAAGATTTTTGACAGGAAGAATAGTCCTTCAAGAAGAGGAACTTCCAAGCTTCATGTTTGAACACCAGAAGTAGAGGAGGGTTTATCTAGTGGTAGGAGTGTCTGTGCAGGCAGTTGGACACTCTAAATTTACACCTGGCTTTCCAGATCCCCCAACGCAACTGCCATTTGAAGAGAAAGAAAAGAACCAGAGCATACTTTTACAACTTGAAGTGGTTTGGGTCAAGTCATTTGAGCCAGTGATATTTTAATAATTGGTAGGCCTAACTTAATAATCCCTTTTAAAATCAACTTTTGGAATATAGATCTTGCTAATTTACCTAATTATTCCCAAATAGGTATATTAAAAGCTTGCTTAATCTTTTGTAGAGTGTAAATGGAAGCATGTCTCTTACAGTATTTCTTTCATCATCGTAACAACCTGGACATTAACGTTGTGATTAAGGAAGCTTATCATCTTATGGAGGCTACACCACTAGATATCCATCCACAGCGTATGCTTGATGACTTCATACCACTTACAAAAGGACAGTACCCTGTATTTAATAAATATCCCAAGTTCATTGTGGATTATCAAACTCAGGAACGGGAGAGGATCAGACAGGATGAAATTGAATACTTACGAGAGAGGTATTAATGGGAAAGTTAACGACAGTATCAGACTGGGAGGGACAGGTGGACACAATTGCCTTTTTCTGTTGTAATGTGTATGCTTGACAAGAGACAATTAAGAAAATTCAGGAAGGTAACTTCAAATAGCTGCTAAAGGTTATGAGTTATTTGGTTTGACACATTTTTAAGTTAAACTGATATTCTTATCTTAAACAAAAAATGTTTATTCATTTGCAGAAAATACCGGGCTGCAAGTCTTCAAACTTGAAAGCTTCTAAGTCAGAGCCTAAATCTCCGTTGACCTTGTAGTGTCCAGCCTTGTGAAGGGCCAGGAGTTCTTAGCTTGCTATTGAAATCAGTGGGTGCCATGATGCTGAGGCACCTTTAGAAACTAGTATTTGTTAAGAATGTGAGGAAGAAAATACCTGCACTCTTCGGAAATGCCCTGTTGTCTGTAACAGTCAGTATTGTAACTCTTCCTCATGTGCTTTATCAGCACATAAAGGGAATGCCATACTCTTTCATGACATCTTATTTCAGCAGTTCTTTGCTAGTACAGTCATCAGTTTCTAAGTAATCAAGTAATTTCTTGATACCTGGCTTGAATAATTAACATGTGATCTCCTTGCATTTAGACAGTTAGCGCATGAATTAGAAGCTAAAGCACAGCAACGGAAAGCAGAAGATGAAGCCTGGTACCGAAAGCAGGAATTACTTCGAGAAGCTGAAGAACAGAGGCGAAAAATGCTACTGGAAGAAGAAGAGAAGCTGGCGGAACAGAGGCAGAGGTATTCTAATATGAGAAGCATTAGGGGCCTGGCTACTGTATCCTGCTATTATGTTTTTAAGCATGAGTAAAGGAGAAATAGCCACTAATTTGTATAAATTGTAATGTGGGAAAACAGTGTGGTCTGGTGGGTCAGATTTTGGTGTGTGAATGAAGTGATCTGGGTTTTATTACTGGTTTGCCTCAGGGAATACAGCAGATTAGAGGCCAAGTCACCTCATATTTTTGTCTCAGCTCCCAGCCTTTTGTCTGGTCTCTTCAGATTTTGAATGCTATTAAGCAGTCAATTGCTTTGTATTTACACACTGAGACTTCAGACTTGCGCGGTGGGCAGATTCACACTGCAAATATAAGAGTCATTTATAGTATCAGTGACTGTACACATTCTTGTATTTCTAGTGGATTTAGAAAAAAGACTGCTTTATATATGTTACTGAGCAAAGAGTTGTAACAGTACTGAAGCTGAACTGTTTGTACATTTTGCAGTTGTGAAGGTTTAAGAGAATTTCAACATCTCCGTAGTTTTTTTGATCAACTACAAGCAATCATAGAATGATAGAATCATTTAGGTTGGAAAAGACCCTTAAGATCATCAAGTCCAGCTGTTAACTTAATGCTTCCGAGTCCACCACTAAACCAGGTCCCTAAGTGCCATGTCTACAGCCACTTCTCTTCAACCTCTGTAACCTACAGAGTAAGGTGGTTTGGTTTTTTTTTTTTTAAAAAAGAGGGCAGTGAGCCTTTCTTTGCAAACTAATTCTTGAGTTTGTGGTTTTGTTCCTTGAAAGAGTTTGATATTGTTCAGATAAACTCAGGCCTGATTTTTTGTGAAGAGGTACCAGAACACTGGCAATTATTCTAAGGAATAGTTTCCAGTTCTGGATCATTGCAATAGTAAACTAGTGCTTATTAAAACAGAGTAGAAACAGACCAGAGGACTTCAAAGCTGAATTAGGGACATTGCCATTAGAGGATGTCTGTGTGTTTGTCTGTGAATTTAATTTTGTCTCGTAAATGAAAACTGGGCAATTTGCAAGAATGAAAGCAACCGTCCTAAGCTTTGTAAGTTAGAGATTAGCTCATAGTAACTAATGGATAACTGCAGTGCAAGTTTGTGCTCTTTGGTACTGACCTCTTATATATACAAGTTCCCTTGTTTCTGTTTGTTTTGGCTTTGAAGACTAGCTGCTGTGAAAAGAGAGCTGAAAGTAAAGGAGCTACAATTTCTAGATGCTTCGAGAAGGCATTTTCTGAGATACCAGCAAGATCAGCGTCAAATGGAACTGAAACGTCTTGATGAAGAAATTCAAAGAAAGGTTGAGCATTGCTCAAGCAATTCTTTTCTTGAAGGTTTATTAGTGAAAATAAACAAGGAAAAAATGCATAACTAAAATTTCAGTTGATATACTGTGATTTGTGAGCCCAGAGGTGTATTTAGCATGAGTTGGACTGCTTTAAGTGGTAAATGCATAATTTAACAGTTTTATTTGGCACTTACTGTGTTCCACTGGCTTGCTTTAACTGGCAACACTCCTGAGAAAAGCCAGATTCATCTGTATATTGGCAGTGTTGAAAAATGTAATGAGCTCCTTAAAGGACTAGTGAATTCTCAGCTGTCTGTGGGCTGTATGTCCAGATTGCAAATTAACTCTGCCATTGATTGAGAGGCTCTGCAATGGCCTCTGGCCAGGCCTGGCTCTGCTGCCGTGTTACTAGTTCGAGCACTGTGGCACGCAGATGCTGAGAATGGAAGCTTTTGAACCTTGTGGGCACAAATTGAGTCTTTGCAGGGCCGTTCCTCGTGTCTCAGCACCACACTGTGCAGAGCGCAGTGCAGCTGTGTGTTTGTTTCCACAGCCAGGGCACTGTAAGATTCGTTAGCTCCAGCTCAGCACAGGTTCTGCCAGGTGCAAAGTGGCCACTTCCCTATCTGTGTACTGTCCTTCGCAATTTTGGGTTCAGAGACTCCTTATTCGATTCAGAGCTGCATCTGACAGGTTATTAGCACTAGCTCAAGCCTGCCGTTTCCCTAACGTGCTTGGCTGGATGCAACACTATTCCTGTGCCTGTTCTCCACCTTGCCCTGTACTTTCAGTATGCAGTACTTTCCATTATTCATGGAATACAGAAAGTTAACTAGAATTTAGGAGTAGGGTGTGGCTTGTGGTTTTGGACATTCTTCTTATATTGGTATTTTAAGGGAGAAGAATTTCTCCTTTACTGTATTTTCATGTGTTTCTCTTCTCCTCAAGGCATCCATGAGAGAGCAGGAAATAGCTGCTACTGTTCAAGATGTAGAAGTACAACGGATGGAACTTGAATCACAAAGACAGCTGTTTGAACAGGTAATTATGAGGGAACTAACTATACAGATGTTTATATTTAATGGTTCCTCCTTTGCAGTTCTCAGATCTAATTGTGTTCATTCATCCAGACTTTGTCAGGAAAGAGGGGGGACTTTTTTTAGAATAAACCCTATGTTGATAAAAGCATTAGTAGAACTCACTGTTACCTGTTTTTTCTGGGAGAAAATACCCATATCCTCCCCATTTTATTCTTCTCCTGTGCAGAGGTATCATTTGGTTGCTGCAGGGTTTAGCTGTGTGCTCAGCTGGTTGAGAGAAGCGAGGAATGTGTAAATAAGAAATAAGTCTATAACAGTATGTTCCTCATCCCAGAAACTCCCACCTTTTCATCTGTGGTATTCAGATATATCTACATTTTCTGGACTGCACAGTATAGCAGATTGATGTAGTTGATGAAAAAATGTCTAATTGCCAACAACATCATTAAGCAAAAAGGAATGGATGGTTCATGGGGAATGTGCAGTTCCTTTCTCGAATGACTGACTTATAATTCAGAAAAAATCACTATTCAATAATAAAGGGTTTTAATCAATAATTGTTTAAAGTTAAATATGAGTTAGTTATTATAAATAATTAATGACTGAAAAGCAAGGCTGCCAATGGAAGGCTTCAGTAATGTCCTTTTTGGTTAGAAATAGTAAGTTAAGTGTTTAGAAATCACAGCTACACATGCCCATCTTACATACCTGCAGATCCAATGGAATGCAAGCAGAAGTGGACATCCAGATAGCTAACTCTTATTTTGAAGCATGTGTCTGCTTATATTTGGCTTTTTAAAGCTTTTGGCCATGGACTTTTTATAACCCATGCTGAGCATAACTGGGCTAAATTTCTTTTAGCATTTATTTATTAAATACACAGCCAGCTGTATTGTGGCTACATAATGCAAACCAGGCTAAGCTCATTTGTGTTCCAGTACATGTAAAGTCAGCTGTTTAAGGGAACTAATTCTATGGTGATCATCCTCTTTAGGCTAGAAAGGTAGCAATTATTTAACTAACTGAGGATATATGTCTGCCTACAAGAGTCTGTGTAGATGGGCTTTCCCTGCCCATGCCCTGGACTGACTGTTTTACTGCTGTCAGTGAGGGGCTATATTCAAGCTTAGAAGGCCGTGTATGTTCACTTCACTTCAGTACCCTGCTGACACAGCTTAATAGATTCCTGCAGGCCTGGGGAGGGGTTATGTCTTCTCCAGAAAACTGTGTGCCCTGATAAATGTGAAGAAAAGGTGGTGAGAGTTAAAATTCTATTTCTAGATCTACTGCTGATTCATACTACTTTGGCAAATCATCTCTGCATTCAAGCTGCAGATGTGTTTATTATAAGTCTCTGTACCATGAAACGTGATTTATATTTGTGAAACGTTTTGAGGTTTTGGCTAAAATGGGCCATAAAAATACAGAATATTTTCATGATGAATCTAATTCATTTAAGTTGGAATTCTGCTTTTATGATCCACTGTAATTCAAGGAATGGAATTACATCAGTATTAACCTGCTGGACCACTGTGATGACTCAGGCTTAGTGTAATTCCAAGTGGATAAAACAGCAGGGACTATCACTTTCTTGGACAGTGATGATACGCAGTGGGATGAGATGTGTGGATATATTCAAATACTAGTTTCATGAAATTTTAATAAATGTTAAAGAGACAGAATTACAAATGTGGGTTAGTAGCTTAGCAACAATAATTTACGTTTGTGTGTTTGGCAGCATCTAATCAAAGATCAAGAGGCAGTTACAAAGGAGATGAAAGAAGAGGTGGATGCCCATCGAAGAAGGGTGGATCTAGAAGATCATCTTGTTCAGAGATTGATGGAAATAGATAGAGAAGAAAAACAGAAAGCTCAGATAGTAAGATGATTGGATCTTAACATGTATTTTGGGGAGTTAGTATGCTAACTAGTACAAATAGTACTAGTTAATAGTATTTTAATTACAATTAACTAGTTCAAGTTAATATGAAAGTATTTTTGTAAAGAAATCTAATTTCTAGATACCTATATTAATAGATTATGATGGTATGTCCAAAGTTCTGAGGTTTTCAAAAATCTGACTGAAGTGTCCAAACAGCTATATAATACTGAAATTCTCTGGGCTTGCCATGAATATTAACTTTTCGTTACTTCTCAGAACTTAGAAGGCATATAAGACTCAAAAGTGCTTTTCAGAATAAGTCATCCTCCTATTAAGGAACATGTTTTATTTGTAACCATAATAAAACAAAAGTAAGCCTCAAAGGAACTTTCAGTTGGTAGTACTTGGCAGGAAATTCAGCTGTAGAAGCTGTCTTTTAGATCACAGTAATGAATGTGTGTAGCTTCACATTAGGAATTGTTCAGATTTTCAAGCTCAGAGCTTGTAACTGCACAGTTGGAAAAATAGTTGCAGCTAACCCACTGCCCATATGCTTGGCATCTGCATTTATATTTTGTCTAGAAATAAACATATGGGTCTGAATTTTTGTAAACAGCCTTCGATTTTTGGAAGCAGATGGATGTGGGTGGAAGTATTGGCATCCAGGTATTGATCTTATGTTAATTGCACCTGTAAATCATATTAAATCCATACTAGGAAAGTAAAATCCCCAAAATCATGGAGATAGTTGATGCCTCATTCCAAAAGATTAAAAAAAAAAACAAACCACAAAACAAAAAAAAAAGACCCTCAGTAAGGGAAAGAATAAGAAGGATGAAGAAGGAGCAGAAGAAAGCCCTGATAGATGAGACAGCCTGCTGTAATGAATGGAGGAGTGGCACTGCAGGTGCAGTCTCCCAGCAGGGACCTCTAACAAACAGTATTGGACATCTCCAGTATCAGAGAACACTTCAGTTTGTCTGACCTTATCTGTAAGTAAGGCTGTGTACGTGAAATAGAGTAAATGGATGCCTGCTAAGAAAGATGTTTTATTAGGTGGCTGAAGAAAACTTAGCCAAAGCAGAGCAGAAACGCATTGAAACCGACTGGAGGTTGCAAGCGTTGCATAAACTAAGGCGTGATGATCAGGACCGTGAGAAGCGTTATGAAGAGATAGCCAAGCTCCTGCATGACAACAGGGTGAAAGAAGCTGAACTGCTGAAGGCCCTGAGGGAAGCAGAAGAAAAAAAGGTATTTGCATTATTTCTTTTTCTAAGCGGGACTGGCACAAATGTAACTGTCTTTTGCCCATAACATGGTAGACCATAAAACTGAAAGGTATTGAAGAAATACTTTGTTACGAATCTCCTTTCCTGTTTTGACTGGAAGTTTCTGGAGGCACTAGAGCAAATCGGTGAGGAAGTTTTAAGCTTACAAAAGCATAGTCCTAATTCTGTAAGTTCCTCTCTCTTTTTTTTTTTTTTTCTCTGACCCAAGATTTTTACCTTTCTCCAGATGTTTGAATGAGAATTTTTTCAAAAAGAAACATTCACTCAGCTTAATAACATATATTTTGATTTAAGGTTGAAGCGTAATCTGTAATAATCCAGATGGTTCTACTTGTTGCTTTTTCCTTGCAACACATTTAATATCTCTGTTGCACAGTGGGAAGAAGTTATACAGAAAAAAGCTCAACTGGAAGAAGAGCAGAAGGCTGTTGCTTCTGCAGATGAACACAGGAAGCAGTTTTTAGAGGACAAAATGAATGACGCATTAGAATTGGCTGAAAAGCTGCAAAGAGAAGATGGCTATTTTGGTGAGCATATAGATAACGCAGTTCTGTGTGGTTGTTGGCATGAAGCATTCAGGGACTAAATACAAACTAAGTGTCCAATATTAGGGATAAACTTAAGGTTAACTTAAGTACTTTTTGGCAGTATTCTTTCATGAAACCAATATATCAGGCCAGACTTGGAAAGCAATCTCAGTTTGATATTTATCAGATGCAGCAATATAAATGGCATTTTTGGTAGGAGCACAGGTTTAGATCATTTTAAACCAATAGTAAAATTGCATACCTTAGAAATCCTCTGTCAAATAATGTGAAGAACAGCAAACTCACTGGTAACAAGTCACTATGCTAAGTGTTTGTTCACAGGGAAAAAAACATTCCTGTGCTTCCAGAATTGGCCAGCACATCCTTCTCAAATTCTGCATTTGTATGTTTTTGCAGATATTTCTGCTATTCCCCCATCTCTGCAAGGGTCACACAAGATTAGTGTTAAGATTAGGTGATTAGTATTGCTTTGGGCGAACTTTTTCAGACTTTGCCCTTATTTACCTAATGTTTTTAATATGGAGTAATTGGCAACTGCAAATTATTAAAATGGGTGTCTCCTAAAACTGCAACTACAAGTAGCCATATTCCACATGATCTTAGTGGCCCATTTGTCAGAAGATTAATTATATAGAAAGAAACAGCACATGTGGAGCTGTAATTTCTTAAAATGAAATGCAGTGATGCATAGCTTTGACCCATAGAGTGACATGGACTTCTAATTCGGAGCAAATTGTACTTGCCATTAGCTGGAGTGAGTGATTGTTCCAGTTTTGCTTCCTGGAGAAAAACTGTTTCACCTCAAGCTAGAAAAATTCACTAGAAATTTAAACACTTAATTTATAAAGAATCCATCTCTCCATTTCCCACAGAGAGACTGCGTGATTTAAAGGCTGGACGAACAGAGAGAGGGGTAGAACTCCAGCAGGCGCCAAGGTCTGGAAACATCCGTCTGAATGATTTGTCTGCATCAGTCTCATCATCACACAGTAAGTTTCTAAGTTAGGGCCCTCCTTTCTTCACGTTTAATTTCAGAAGCATTACTAGAACACCTCATTGTGCGATTGAGTCATTACTAGCTGTGTAGGTGTTTGGTAGATAGTAAACCAGTTTATTGTTGTATTCTATTTCACAGGTAGGAAGTGCCTAAAGTGTGTCACATTATGAGAGTGGTCCTGTTAAACCTCAGCCTAGTTTAATCCCATTCTGACCCAATCATTTTATCTAGGCTTTTTCTGTCTTCATGGTTACGTATGATTTGGGGATATTGAGAAGGTGTAGAACTGTCTTTCATCAAAATCTTACTGAGAGTTATAGTCAGGAATTAGTCTGTAATCATTTCCTCCGGGCTGTCCTAGCCACTATGGCCAGTGAAAGCACAACTTAAAATCATATGCATCTTATGCACAAACCTCTGAATGCAGTGGGAAACACATATCTATGGACCTGCCGTAGTGACCCATCAGCATCTGATCTTTTTGTAACAAAACATAGGCACCACTTGCAAAGAACGTGCTTTTACAGGTCTTATGGCTGTCTTGCATACAGTGGTACTAATAAAACAACATTTCTATGCCAGAGATATCCATTTTCCAATAACCATCCACAGTATTTATGGAAAATCATTAGTTGCAATATTAAGTCCAAGTTTCTTGTACTTAAGTGTCTCTAGACAGAAGACGAGAAGAACTGGCTTGCCAAGAGCGGGAACTGATGGCAGAAGTCAGACGGCTCAGGCGAAAGCTTACCTCACAGGCTCGAACTAGACGTCCTCCAACTTGTTTCCCAGCTACAAAGTGGACACCTTGAAATGGTTTTCTCTGGACCTCAGCTGTGCTTTCAAATTATTAATCAGTGAAACCCTAAATATGTATAGTGTGATTAAGGACTAATCATAGATTGTTTATTTTAAAGGTCTTTGCAAATATTTTTTATGTAAAAATAAAATGCTAGCTAGAAAAATGTGTGTTGTTTGTAACCTTCTCATTATTTTCTTGGTAACTATAATGCTATTTTTACTTCTAAAATAAAACTCACTTTTTACCATTAAGTTATTACACTTGCAGTATTTGTATACTTTATTTGTTCTGGTGGATGCCGTGACTTGAAGAAACAAACCACTGTTAAAATGTTGTTTTTTCCAGTGATGTGTAAGCGGATTCTACAAGTTGCAGCAGGGAAATTTGCAATTAGTGAAAAACCTTTCCATTTAGAGCCAAAGACTGAAAACAAGGCCCAGAGATGCTGGAGATAACATATAGTTGTTATACATATTAGCACGTTCATTTCATGCGAAAGAAGGGGAGAGAGGATCCAAATAAATACACTGTTTTTCATGCTGCTAGGCTGATTTTCACTGGCCAATGTTTTTGACCCAAGAGTAGAACATTATGTGGTGTTCTAGTGAAAAAGAATGAGGCAAAGTAAAATAACGTGAATCATTCATAACTGCTGCACGCAGTGCTGATACAGGGGTAGACTTGGCTGTGTAAAAATACGAGGACCTGGAACGTGATTTGTTCTGCCTCCGATGGGGTTTTGCTGACGGTCTTGGGGGCGGCAGTATCGGAGCGGGACGGCTCCTGGTGCCCTGTGGGCACTGAAGCACCACACGGAGGACAGACCCGGCCCATACCTCTGAAATTCAACTCCGCACCTGGGGCTGAGAGCAGCCACCCTGTTTCTCCTGAAATGACATGGAGACCTAAATGCGCAGAGGTACTTGGTTATCCTCACGTTGGCATCCTCCGCGTCTGGAACCAGAAATGGCCACAACCAGAATCCACAGAAATCTCATCGCAGACCTCAGCAGAGTGTGGGGAAGAGGCGCGATTCCTTTTCAAAGGGATTAAAATGCAACAAGCAAAGATCATCTTTGGGAAACAGGAGTAGATGGGAAAATTGCCTTTTTCTGATGACTGTCTTGGAGTTTACGTATGATTATTTCTATATTTAAAGGGAAAGAATAAACCCACAAACTTTTTGGCTAGCACCTTGGGCCATGTGTGTACGCACTTATGGTTCGTAAAAACGTGACAGCTGTAAATGTGCATAAACTGGAGTGTTTCCAGCAGGTGGGAGCCGGTGCCCTGCCGTGTCCCTGCAGCCGCTCCTCGTCCCTGCCGGTGCCCCACAGCCCACCGCAGGAGCGGGACCCATCTCCCCATTCCCAAATGGGCTTGCAGACAGCTGGGATGCAGAAAACCCTCTGCCAAAGTGCATTCTTGAACAACATACGTTGAGGAAATTATTTCTGTGAGCCCGTAACCGGGAGACACAGGCCCTTGCCCTGGACCTGCAGCTTCATAAATCACGACAGCAACAACAAAGCCGAGGGGTTAGAGAGCGGTTTTGTCGCAGCTCAAACCGCGGGGGACGAAGACGGAGCAGCCCGGGGAGCTGTGCGGGCTCCGGGGCGGCCAGGCACAGCAAGAAAATAGCTGCCTGCCTTTGCCCCGTGTGAGGCTCGAACTCACGACCTTCAGATTATGAGACTGACGCGCTACCTACTGCGCTAACGAGGCGGCTGCACAACAGGCCCCCCGGCTGGCCCTCCACGCTGGCCCTCGGCCCGGCCCGGCGGCCTCCCGCCCCGCTAGAGCCGCTGAGGGCCCGGCCGCCGCCTCAGCCGGCGCCGCGGGAGGACGACAGGGCGGAGGGACGGCATGGCACGGCCCTTCCGCCGGCTGCTGTAGGGGGCTCCGTGCCAGAGGATCCCGCGGTGGCTGCGTGGGGCCTCGGAGTGACCGTGTGGGACCCCAGAGTGGCTGGGTGGGACCCTGTGGAGGCGGTGTGGGGCTCTGTGGTGACTGTGGAACTCCAGGGTGACCATGTGGGTCCTGATGGTGATGGAGTGGGATCCTGTGGTGGCCATATGGGACATGGGAGTGACCATGTGGGACCCCAGGGTGACAACAGGGGTTCCCTGGGGTGACAGTGTGAGGCCCCGTGGTGACAACCTTGGGTGGCCTGCATGGGGCCCTGCTGTGACCATGTGGGGATCAGGGTGACTCTGTGGACACTGAGGTGACCACGTGGGATATTGGGTAACCGTGTGGGACCCAAGGTGACAAAGCTGGTCCTGGCCGGGGCGGGGGGTGACGGCCCTGCTGGGCACAGGGAGGCCCCGATCAGCGTTGACAGGGCGCAATCTTGCTCGTCAGGTTAATTAGGCAGCATCATTTTCAGCGTAATTGCACAGAACAGGTCAGTAGATAATTAGTGACTTTTGGCCGCGTCTGACAGCTGCGGGCGGATGTTGGGGTCGGGGGGGGAGGGACGGGATAGTTTTTAAAATCACATCAGAGGCTCAGGGATGGGCCCCACCACCACCTCTCCTCAGCCCCCAGGTGGGTGTTTCCTGCCCTCTGTGGCTCTGGGATTAAAATCTGAACTATTTCATACCCTTTTCTGTTTTCATATATGTATATGTTTTTGTCATCCTTATGTAGAATTACTTTTTTTTCCCCATAAGAGATAGTCACAGACCCAGAATCTGGGAAGCTACCTTGGAAAAACTGAGTGGCCCTGAAGACGTCCGTGCTCCCGGGCGTGGTGGTTAGAGCAGCAGGACCCTTTCCCTGCTCAAACATGCCTTCAGCAGCCTGTACCCCCATGCAAAAGCCCGGACCGGCCTGTTCCCTTAATCCTGCAGTCCCCTCCGGAGCCGTGGCACACCGATGCACGGACATAGAGCTATGCAGAGCGAGGGCAAACCCAACCTGTGTGAGAAAACTGTGTCACACGTGCTTCTGTGTAAAAGCATGCACGCAGGTATTCATGGCGTACCTCAGGCAGGGTGCCTTCCCACCCTGCCTCTCCTCGCCCCCGCGCAGTCATACCAGTCGGCCTGGCTCCCCGGAGGCACTGCGCCTCTCACCCCGCTGCGAACCTGCACCTCCGTCCTGCTAATGACACAGCACCTGAGCTGCCACGGGGACAACGTGACTCCAGAAGCTGCAGCCTGGAAAAAAAAAAAAAGGAAACCAACCAAACAGCCCTAAATGCGCACAATCAAGTGATGAGTGTTTGTATTTCTGATGCTTTGAGGCCAACTCACAACCCTCCCTCCACATAATATTCAGGATGTTTGGGAAGGGGTATTTTTCTTTTAATAGGATGGCGTAGTCACAAAGCTTTAAAGAAATAAATGAGTGAATCGTCTATGGTAATAGCAACATACTACCAACGGGGCACAGTGACGAAGTTCAAGTCTATTTTTAAGCCTGCCTGGCAGCATGTAGGTGCAGACAAGAGCCCGTGAGCCTTTCTGCAGTTCCGAAGCTATGGACATGGCTGATGTCTCTGTCCCAGTTCAACGTCAGAGTTGTTTTTGCTCCCTAACGAATACCATGGGAAGACAGAGAAGCCTCAAGCTGTTTTGAAGATTGTGCAACGATGCTTGGGAGCCTACCTGCTTTTGCTTGAGTGCTTTCCTCGCTCAGATTTCACAGGATGCAACAGGAAAGGAAATACAACCAAATCGGACGGCCCTGGTAATTGGACTGGGATCCTTCGTATGCCCTGGGGGTGAGGTGGGTGCCTCTCAGATAAGCAATCTAATCAGCTTTGCACTTGTGTCCCATCTGGAAACAGATTGTTGCTGAAGTACACCACCACCTGAGAAGCAAGCTTCAGGTTTTTTTTGAAGATAATTGTACTAACGAAATCAGGGAGCGTGAATTTGCCTGTGGTAATAAGATCTCTTTATTTTTATTCATAGTTAATTCGTTCAGCAGAGGTGATTTCACGCCAGAATGCAGTCTCCAAACAAGAAGGACGACTGCGCTGCCTGCGCTGCGCATACGCATGGTGCCTGCCCGGCAGATCGACTGCTGCGACACAGAGCCATGAGCCACTCCAGACACATGGGCAAGATAAGGAAAAGGCTGGAGGATATCAAGAACCAGTCCTCGAAGTTGGCAAAAGCGGATTTTAGCCACAACGAAAGCATAAGGTTGGCCACTGACGCCTTCCTGGATGGTGGGACAGACTCCTACCTCGAAACTTTAAGCAAAGAGGGTGAGGTGGATTTCCTCTCCTCAGTGGAAGCTCAGTACATCAAGGATAACGCCAGGGAGTCCTATTATGCGCAGGAGTCCCTGGCCACCGATGGGGCGGCTGCATCAAAGCAGAACGATTCCGGGTCGCTCCCTTCAGGGACCTACTTCCCCACCATTTCTGACAGCAGTGAGCCAGCTCTGCTGCACACATGGATTACAGCAGAGAAGCCCTATTTAAAGGAAAAATCCACTGCCACTGTGTATTTCCAAACAGAGAAGAACAGCAACATTAGAGACATCATACGTCGGTACATCAACAAGAGCACTCAGGTACGGGGAGAGAACTGCTGTTCCCTCTGCACTCGGTTGTCTTTCTCCTCTTAGAAAGATCAGGTAAACGCAGTGTTTGATCCGAGCCAGCCTTGTGCATTGCAATGTAGCTTTGCTCTAGAAAGTGGCTGTAAAGAGCCCATTGCTGAACGCAGGCAGTGCTTTGCTTTTTTATTGTACTCACACCAACACCTTTTTATCTTGGTGACAAAAAAAAAAACCAAACCAACAGGCGTTCCCTCTTCTTTTAAACTTGTTAACCCTGTGGAGCAAATGTACTGTAGAAAGCGCAGCTGGGCTCTGTGCCTTCTCGTGCATGTCCAGGAGGATGTTTTGCTCCATTCAGACCATTGTACCGGTAATGAGAATTAAGCTAAAGCGAGCTCTGAGCCATTAGCAATTGTTCTAGGGGATTTGTGGGAGATGCAGGTGAAGGGGAGCCCAAAGAAGGGCATGTGTGTCTGGTGTGCCAGCAGCTGTCCCCAGAGGAAGGAAATTATTCAGAAAAAAGACCTTTCATCCCTAGTATGTTGTCAGTGTCACTAAAAATACCACTTGGGCTCCATACAGAGACTCTGCGGTGTAATTTGGCACGTGGGAAGGGTGCCGATGATGCCCCTGACAACAGACAGGTGACAGGGGGGCCGCAGAAAGGTGCCAGCCACAAGCAAGGCTGCCCACGTGCTGGGAAACCAGAAGCTGAGCAGCTGGAAGGAGACAAAAAGCCTGTCATGTGTGTTCTGGCAGCTCTCCTGTTTTCCTGGAAAAAAATATTTGACATTTCAGGGCTGTGTTTACTATCACCCAGGAGTTTTTCCCTTGCATAAACTCAATGTGCCACTAGCAGTTTCACAGGGGAATGGTCAGGAACAGAACCAGGCTATAGTGCCTGCTGTCTGGCACAGGCTGCGGAGCTTACTGGGATTACAGACTTTCGCTTTACTCTTCTCCTGCAAGGGTAAACGCTGGGTCTGATAACGCTGAGTGTAATGACAGGGGAGAAGAATCCCTGTTGGCAACTGCCCTGTCAAAGGCTACAAGTGCTCAGCACATCAGGGGAGTTACAGATCAGTCATTTTAAGTTGGTGACATCAGAAAGATACAGTAACAGAAGACATGTGTCTGAAATAATAAAATAAGCATCAGGTAAAGTATCAACCCAGGCCCATTTTCTGTCCCAAGAGTATAAAACTTGTAGGGGAAAAAGGGAAACGTAATATAAATCCATGGTTCACATGACCTCCTTAACCATCTAATTTACATTACAAGAGGGTGCTGGAGCAACTCTTACTCACAGTATAAATTTGGCAACTGCTTTTTGAGTACAGTTTTCCAATGGCAGCATTTATTTAGTATCTGATAAGGGTCCATTCTGGACAGCCTAGTATTTGATATATCCATTAACAACCTAAACAACAGAATAAAGACTGTTGTTTGTGGATGACAGCAGACTGCAAAGGACTGGAGAGTGATACTATAATCTTAACACATTTGTGGAATAGGTGAAAATAATAAAATGAAATTCAGGCAAAAGAAGCAAGAAGTACTGCAAGTAAGAAGAAAGTCAGGTGCAGAAGTACAAATTGGGAACAGCTGATGAAAAAGGAGTACTAGGGAGAGTGGTCTGGAACTACAGTGAGGCTGCATGCAGTATTGTGCCATTTAAAAAGACAAGGTGAGTTACCACTAAGTGCAGACGTGAGATATTGGATGAAATTGTGCCACTTACCTAGCACTGGCAAGGCTCTTTCTGAAACACCATGCTTTGGCAGCAGGAGGAAGGTGTGGGATCCTCACTGCTCCACGAATAATTTGGCTTGCCTGAACAGGATGCTGGCTGCACAGGATGTGCTTGGTCTTGTAGGATTTCCTCGTGGTGGCGAAGGGAAAAAGCTTGCTGGCAGGTGTGGGCACAGGCTTTGAAATAAGATTCAGTGCAAGTTGGAAGCAATTAGTAAGACAGATCTGCAAAGATACTGTAAAGTTTGTTTTAATTGAAGATGATATCCTGTAAGTGCAATTATCAAGGGTTCCCTTTCTAGTCAATGGAGAAATAGGCACCTTCTGCACAGAAGTCAGGTATTAGGTGGACAGAATTGCCCTGGGGACATGATCCTTTCCATGGACAATAGCAGGCATCAGTGAAGACCAGCACCTTCATGAGGCTGTGGCCAATGCTGAGCCTAGGGGCTAGAGGATGGAAGTGGTTTTATATCACATTTACAGTTCTGTCGATCCACACTGGCTGGAGGCTGTGAGTTTAAGTAGCTAATGGAGCTTTTATGCCCAGTTCTGAGACTTTCATACAGTGTCCTGCCAGTTGTGAATGGGGAAGCATGGATGTATGGTTAAATTGAAACAATTCATTTATAAATCATGATTAAAAAAAAAAAGATGGAGCTGTTGCAGTCTATCACCCCACCACCAATGACAGAGTGAGGATTTAAAACCAGGACCATTCCAGGTGTAAGTCATAACAGAGAAAGCATCATGCAGTGATTCTTGCTAAATGCATGTGGCTTACGAAAGCCAGTCATTGTTTGGCAAGGGCTACGGTCTCTTATTTTAGCTACCTCCTTATTATTCTCTGATTAGTGTTCAATATATTTCCTAGTGCTGAAATCTCACCTACAGATTTGTGGGTCATCTTGTGTTTTATGATTAAAAGAGCTTAACTCAAGTGCATATGTTGCATGTTATATTGGCTTTATATGAGCAATAAAACAATAAAGCAACGTGTCTCATCGATTTACTGATTCAGGGACTTAGGGAGAAAACCAGAAGAAATATCCATCTATATCTCCAAAGATTTGTGTTTGTTGGACTATTTTTTTAAAACAAATAAACTACATTTCAGTGGCCTCACAGGCAACCTTAAGTTATGTAAATTGACTCGGCTAATGCCTCTGCTTTTTTCCCCTAGGTGCTAGCTATCGTGATGGATGTGTTCACAGACACTGAGATTCTTTGTGACCTCCTGGAGGCAGCTAACAAGCGCATGGTGTTTGTCTACCTGTTACTTGATCATGGCAATATAAATCTCTTCTCAGAGATGTGTGACAAGTTGCAAATTGCTGAGGATCTCTTCAAGGTACTGTGGCTCTATGAAGCTCTTAGGCTTACATTCATCTGCCTAACTTTAGGCACTCTGAGCTAGAAGCGTGGTTATGCTAGGTTGAGTCCACCTTGTAATTAAAAGGGATCGAGAGCTTTCCAGAGGTAGCGTTAGCACACCTACTTCCTCTCTGAAGATGCCTGTGTTTTCCCATGGATGTTATAGGAAGTTAAAGCATTTCCATTAGGTCCTTAGATGAAACTAATCTGAACCCTGAAGTCTTAAAACAGAGCTTAAGTCCCCTGGTAGAGCTGTCTAACATAAGCATTACAACTGCTTCTGTTTAATAACTCTGCAGCGGCTGCGGTCTGCCAGCTACAGGTAACAGGCACACAAAACTCTTTTGCATGGCAGTACCTTGGTTGCACTAGGTGGTTTCTAGTAAAATGTGTTAAAGCTGTTTTAAAGATAATGCCTCAAATTTAGCTGGCTGTTAGGTTACTCTGCCTTCATGTCTTGCCAGAGGGAATTGACCTTAAAAATAACCTGCTAGGAACTGTTTTATTGATGCTTGAGATGCTGTAGGGCACGTCTGGCATCTTCGTGGGTATGGCTGATACCACAGAGGCAGCAGCCTCTGGCAGGAGACCTGAGGGCATCTTACATGCACCAGACACCTGTGTTTCAACAGCTGAATTCCACCCCAAACGTATAAAGAAACTGAAATTAATAAAACATGCTCATAACAGTGTGTGTATGTCTGTAAACCCCCGTTCCTTAGGAAGAACTGTTTATTGTAAGTATGTTGCTAGAATACACAGGCTTCAACAACGTGTGAGCCAAATCCTTGGTGTCAGGCAGTTACTAAGGCCTTGATTCTGCAAAGTGTGTGTATGGACGGCACAGTCAGGTCTGGGTGCCTGGCCTGCCTTTAATGCACTTGCTGAGGTACAAGGACAGTGCAGAGTGTTGCATGGGCGAAACTGACCTCCTTCTCCACTCAGATGTGCGCTTGCATCTGATCCTGCAGAACGGCATTCGTCTGGGCTGCACCAGAAGAGCAGCATGTATGTCCTTGCAGGCTCAGACGGAGTGGAAGAGCAGAGGTTTTGTCCTGCTGTATTGTGCCATAGCCAACATAAACCAAGAGAGCTTACAGCTAGAGGAAATTGTTGCCGAGGTGTCAGCAGAGGTATTAGACTGCTCTCAGCTATGGACACATCTCATGCTCATTTCGGTTAGCGTACTATCAGTTATCGTTACACAGCACAGCTCTGTCTGTGTAAATTTCCATGCAGGTTTATATCCCCATTGAAACAAGTAACCCAGGTGAAAGGGCTTGGCTAGGTTTCCGCTAGCCCCAAAGCTTCAAATATAACATTGGAGAGAAACATTGAAGAAATCATAACAGACATCGGAGACATGAAGACCTAAAGGCAGTGGGAGGAAAGCGCCCTCTCCCTCTGTTTTTTAATTTTAAAAAAAATTATTTCATTCTGTTTTGTTTTTTTTTTTTTACAGAATATTTCAGTCCGCAGTGTTACTGGAGAGGTTTACTGTGCCAAATCAGGCAGGAAATTTTCAGGACAAATACAAGAAAAATTTCTTATCTCTGACTGGAGATATGTGCTGTCTGGATCTTACAGGTGAGATAAGCCATTGCGGTTCATATCTAGGTGCTCTTTTGTGATTTTTAATATTACTTCACAAAAAAGTTCCATGGAAATTTTTGAACCAGTGAGAAGGTTGTTTTGAACAAAATCCCCTCATGTTTTCAAATATGTGCCATTTTCCAATAATCCATTTAACTTGCTTTAAAGCTGATGTTAGTTCTTTATGGAGCATGATATTTAATTTAAATGCTCAGAAACTAATGTAAACAACTTTGTCGGCACAGCCCTGGAGCAGAACTAGAAATATGTATAGCTTAATATTATGCTTTCCTCATTGTTTGGGTCCTCAGATGCTGTGATCATGAGACATGATACATTTCCATCTCCCTCGGGATCCCTTAATGTAGCATATGTCACTCAGCTTATCTGAGGATTTGTTCTCCATGTGACAAGTTTAGTGATTAAAGGTAAAACAGAAATACTTCAGAGACTTAGTGTTTTTTCTTATGTTTCATTAGCAGGTAGGCAGTATGTGTCTATGCAACTGTTGTACTCCCCCCCCCCCCCCGTTTTTTTTTTTTTGTGAGCTGAGTCTCCACTTTTGTGCTGCTATAATTATTTCAGGTAGAGTATGTAACATCTCAGCAACTGGGTTTTTAATTAAGATCCAAGATCCTCCAGTCAGAGAATTTCAGAAGACTCTGAGCTTGCATCAAATAAATAAAGTTCCTAAGCCTCATGGCTACGTAGATGAGCTTCACAACTGACTGAGTGTATCTGGGAAATCCAGATACAAAAAGACAAGAGGTAATTATTTAATTAAAAGGATGAGATTGTTTTTCTTAATCCCAGTTTATGATTTGGAAGCTTAAATGCCTCTACTCTGATAACACTGTGCCACCAGGAAGATGACATAACTGTAGTAATGATGGCAAAGGTGAATATGGGGGGTTAGCCTAGGCTGCAGAAGCTCAGCTGTCCACAGAGGTGGGCATCCAGTTTTCATTCAGCTTCCAAATGAACCATCAGACAAAAATGAGTGAACGCTCAGTGGGGTTTTTTTATTGGCTGCTCTGTAGTTTTCTTGTTCTTTCAGTTTTTTTTTAATCCCTCACCAAAGATGTTTGGAAATGCAACAGCAGATTTATATAGAGAGTAGAAGTGAAGGATGTGTGGGACAATAGGGACAGAACAAGATCTATTTTCTCTAGCCAAGAAGCTTCCTTTTAGTTTCTCTTTGCAATCCTAAAAAAAAGAAAAACCCTTGAAGTCCTGTGCAGGGTCACTTCTGTCATTTTCTGCTGCTGTTGCAATATCTTCTAACCTCAAGAGCCTTGTCAAACTACATAATCCCCTATCCAGCAAGCAAGCGGAGAGGGTGGTGAGGAACAAATCTATACACTATTTAACTTCAGCATGCTCAGCACCAGTTTGCAGACTCACATGGGTTATAGCTGGCTATCAGTATGTGGCATTTCTGTTGGTTTGCTAGCTCTCACTTTATTAATCTGAAAGTTTTCTGTTATCCCTAAACCTTATCCACCAACCTCTGCAGGTATAAACAAGAATGATGTTGAGTAAAACAGACTCAAATTCTTCTGCAATGCATTTGCTGAAAAACAAATTGGAATAGATCTTAAGACTAATACAAAAGATCTTAAAACTAATACAACAGCAAATTTCAGTGAAGTGCTGTGCTCTGCATGGCTTTGTAATAGCAGGGGGGAACAGGCTGAGGAAATATAGTAGCCCTTCGGGACATACTGCTCTAAAAGGGACCCTGGCTCACTGTTTCTACCCAAAGTGCTTGGGGACGAAATATATTTGCCTAATGGACAACAAAGAGGACTGAAGCTGGCAACTAGTTCGAGGCAAAGGAACCACCACCAAGTCTGTGGCATCTCCTCCTCTGACGTGTTTTTTAAAACCATGTTAAAAAGCCATTGCTTGGGTCAGTGTGGATAAGCGTGGTCCTGCCGCATAGGGCAGATCAGAGCTTAGAAGCTTCTGAAGGCTGTTCCAGCCATGTGTCTACACAAGTGCAGTCATGAGTAAGTGTTTTTAAGTTAAAGTTTTCCTCTGAATTTTTATTGCCGATGTCTATGGTGTGGCGTTAGGATGCAGTATTTCTTTCTGCTGTCTCTGTTACTCTACCCCATCCTATGATAACTATGTTATTCCTTTTTTAAAAAATGAATTTGAAGTTAGATAGTGCATGAACTCAGTGCTCCTAAGGAAGGCAAAATGAAAATAGCAGAAAGCATAGACCTTGATCCTCAGGGGCAGTCGAGTACCTCCCGGGCTGCCACTCTGAAAGCCACCAGCCTTTTCAGAGCCAGTATCTAACACTGGGATGCTTTGCTGAGAGCATCGGTTCAGGTGGGGCAGGTTTCTCATACAGAGGTTATCCCACCAGCAGGCAACACTAACGTGTAGGTTAATTCAAACCTGAGCTCAGCTGAGAAACCCAGTCCTTCCATTTCAGATTAAGTGTGTGCAATGCTGCATGTTACTGTAGCGCTGTAAACACAAGGGAGGAGAGCGCTCCTCATGAACTGCAGCTGCAGTAATGCAGAGGGTATGCTTAGAATAAAAAAAGTCCAGTGCAAATGAAGATTGGAAAGGAGAGGTGGGTTTTGATTCAGACAATCGTAAATGAGAGGATCCAGAACAGGACATAGGTTTTTGGACAGAGCTGTGGAAAAGAAGGATGAGAAGTATCTATTAATGACTGAATTTGTGATACAGCTATGGCCCTAAGCTAGGCAGTACTGCTTTGTGCTTTCTCTTCTTTCTGATGTGCTTCACTCCAAGAGGCCTGGTATAAAAATTATCCTTCTGGGCACATAGTGACAATAACAGACTTCTCCGAGCCTTTCCCAAAAGAGCACTAGGAATTGTAAACTAAAGAGCAAAACAGGGCCTACAACCTAAACAATTAATTTCCTTTTAGAAGGAAGCCAGTGAAAACCTGTTAAGTCTTTATGTCAATTTCTGCTTTGTTCTTCAGCAAAGTGCACAGAATGTAAATTGCTATGACTGACTAAGTGAAGTCCACAAATGTTTTTCTAAAATCATGCAGGTCTCACCATGTTACTTTACAGCTGACCCATTTGCCATCAGTCCATGGAGGATCTTTGGGCTGTTAATTGGATCCACCTTTCTCTGCTTACAAGGGTTACAGATAAGATCGATGAGCCACAAATCTGTCTGTCAGGTACTCCAGGAAGTTACATGTGGGAATAAATTATCAAAATTGAGTGCAACAGTTTTTTCCTCTGATTTTGGGGGGGGTTAAAAATCCATTTATAAGCGTAATTGATTTTTATTTCTCTCTAAATTTTCTTTTATAAACTAGATATAGCTCTAGCACATAAAGTATAAAACTGCCACTCCAAGCCTCAGCCCTTTCATGAGTTTGTAACCTTCAGCATAGATATCGCAGACTAATTGCGTGTGTTTTTGTATTTGTTCCTGGTTTATTATCTCCATAACAGTTAGATGAAGGACACGCAAAGGTTTAGAGAGCGCTTCTTGGTGAATAAAGGCGATGTTGAGCTAGCACAGCAGATGTTACCCACACAGCAGGGAGTTAGCTTGCTGGGCTGTTTACCTTGGCTCCCAAGGTTTTGTTCTTATTTGGAATGATTTGAACAAAGTGGATGAGAAGTACCTGTATTCTAGTAACTTAATGTATATTTTCAGGTCCAACCATAACATGTACAGTATATATTGTAGGGTTGCCCGGTGGCATTGAATTAGTGATTTCTTCACTCCTCCCCTTGCTCCCGAAGCAACAGTGTAAAACCCCTGTATGCCCCAAACCCAGCCTTCTTTAAGAATGCTCCAAACGGGCAGATGTAAATCGTCTGGCTTTATTCCCTTAGCATCAGCTCAGGCTGTCAGTCCCACTGAGTTTCACAAGAGCTTTGTCAAAACATGACAAGAACAAGATTTAAAGTGCACACACCTACAGCCAAATCTGTCTTTCAGCAATCCTTGTGCAAATCCAGCATAGCTAATAAAGTCACGCAGGAATAACCGGGGCAGAGTTTTGCCAACACAGAATAACCTCGGGTTCAAATCCAACGCTGCTCTGTATCCTCTGCTGCACAGCTCGAACCCTGGTCAGCTCAGGAAGTAATTACATTTCATTCTCTCAACTATGCTCATTTTATTGCTGCTGCTGCTGCTCAAACAAGGCAGCCTGCGCCGCGCAATCAAGCTGGCTTGTGGTTTTGAAAAAGAGCACAAATTTCTGTTTGCCAAGTGGATTAGGGAAGTATATAAAAGAAAAATCATTCAAAAGCTATGGGGTATCCTAAGGTGTGTCTCTGGACTACCAGAATGAAAGCTATTGCAGTGTTTTTCCCTTACTTTATAGCGAAGTAGTATTTTTATTTTTGGAGAGGCTGGAGGAAATATTTATAATTTCATTCTCTGTAGTGAAGAAAAGAAGCATTTGTCAGGTGCGGCAGTTTGTTTTGTGGGAGTGGGATGTGCCAGGGAGATTGGGTTTTATGTGTTTCTCTTGACCAATGCAGAAAAAGTATGGCAAAATGAAAATAAAGGATGGTTATTTTTCACTAGCCTTCCTAATGTCAGTTTTGAGTGGGTGAGAGTTACCAACTGGCGTGGCATTCTGCAGGGACGGTAAAATTTATGTGTGTGCAGACAAGACATGGTAAGAGCTGGATTGAAGCATTGTGCATGAAAGAGAGGTACCCAGAAGAGGGGTCTAAACTCCTTTCCATGGAACAGACACCCAAACCTTGGGTATTGTATCTGACATTTAGTTCTGCAGTGGATCTGGATCACCACTCCCTTCAGGAGGTTGTATAACTTCACAAGGTTTCTTGAAGGTTTTAGAGGCAGCTGCAATAACAAAGCTTGATCCAAGTCAAAGAGCACTGATGTGAACTGACCTGAAATTCAACTGCGACACCATCTTCATCCTGTGTTCAAACAAGAAGCTCCAGCAGTAAAACACATTTGCCTTGTGCACCACCCCTGTGGGGATCTCCAGTTCCTAATGGCTGATGTTAACCCTAACCCTTACCTTGTTTCTCCTTCCAGCTTCACATGGTTATGTGGCCAGGTTCACCGCAACCTCCTCTCCAAGTTCACGGGTCAAGTTGTGGAGCTGTTTGATGAAGAGTTCCGACACCTTTACGCGCTGTCCAAGCCTGTGAGGGGACCGAAGTCTCCACCGCGCACCATGCCCTTCCTGTTCAGCAGGAGCTGGGCCCCCCAGCGCAGCCTCCCTGACAGCAACGAGGGAAGCGCTAACACTCTTTCTGATCCCTTCAGCAGCCTCTCGGCTGGCAGCACCCACCAGACCAAGCAAACCCCCAGAACTCTCATATTCAGCAACAACTTCACCCCCCAGTCACCTCTCCATAGAGTTAATTCCTTCCACAGCTATGTCTCATTCACACCCCCACCACCACAGAAGGCCATCCAGGCTAACTACTATCATCCGCACTACGTGGCCGATAACTCCGCAGTTCTGTATAACAACATGAACATTTACAGACCTATAAGACTTAGACAAGAGGAACCAAACAGGACAGGGTTAAGCTCACCCTGGAGATGCCTCCACAAAGCTAACCTGTTTGCATAATAACCACCTTGTTCTGAATTGCAAGTAAAGGTAGTGAGGACCTGTTTAGCAATCGCTTGCGTACTGATGAATATAGAAATTCTGTATAATACAAAATGAGGATGATTTCAAGCCTCTTGTTTTGTTTTGCTGCTTATGGATGCTTTGTTTCCCTAATTAAAAAGCCAAGCCTGCTAACATGTAAACCTTGGGTGCATCAGAGTCCCAGGAAGAACACTTCTAAATAATGCTGCTCACAGTGCAACACTGCTGCTGCCTGTCACCTGCCCTTGGTAGCATATTTGTGTAGCAGTAGATTTAGGTGGTTAACTGTTTTTCATATGGCCAGGCACCTGAAAGTGGTGTAAGTCACATCGTATTACTATGCATTTTATGCACTTGCATAAGGAGATGGAAGGCTGCTATTTACTTCCCAAAGCGAGGCGATGCTGGCAGCAGCAGTTTACCTTTGTGCTGTCATTGCACCTTAATCTTGATTTAGGAGGACTCCTTTAGGGCTGACGGGGAAGCACATTTTCTACCAGCACACTGTCTGCGCTGTCTGCTTGAGGTGCACAGCAAGGACGTCTGGTTGCAAGGTTTCTAGGAAGAGGCCTGCTAACACGGACTGAGACCGACAACTCAGGTTCAAGACAACATCTTGCAGCCACTGTATGCTGACTTCCACTCCGTAGCAACACAGGTGTGTTCCAGCACGCTTTGCTACCAACCTCCAGTCCCACCGGGTCAGAGCAGTTTTCCTTATTGCAGAGCAGCTGTGTAGATTCAGACAGGAAAATAAGGCTGAGTTAAGGAGCAAAGTCCTACTTGTAACACACCAGGACTGAGTTCCAATTCATTTAATAGCACATAGAAATCCTCTCAGTGGTCATTTGAATGTTAAGTTAGAGATAATGCTGGTTTAATTCAGAGTTCTTCAAAGTTTCTAATTTTTAAAGAGAAACTGGGTGTCTGTAGTGCCCATTGAATACAGTTACAGAGGGAGTTACAGACGTTCAGCAGCTTGAAGAAAAACAGAAAAACTTTTTGCAAAATAATCCATGAAAATGAAGGAAGCTTCTGTCAGTGAAAGGCAAAAAATAGTAAGAAAATTCATGAAACAAAGGATTTCCACTCACATCCCAAAGTTACTAGATTTATCAGTAGGGGGTTTTTTTATACCTGCTTTATATCATCTGACTCCAACAGAAAACAGAAACCTAAACATGTTTGCACATCTGGTGCATTTTGCCTGACTGCTCACCTGCTCAAAAAGGAATACAACTGAGTTATTTTGAGCTGTGGATGACAAAATTGTATGCAGCAGCAAGATCTCAGGTGATGAAAGTTTCTCATCCTTGGAAGAGCAATCATTTTGAAAGTATACTGGTAAAGTTTACAGAACATTATGAAAAGTGCAGGATGGACACATCCCGCTTCTAGCTTCAGTGTGGACATTTTTACCTGTGATATAAAATTTTGGAGTCGAGAATAATAATAAACTATTGCATATAATTGTAAATTCTGTACATAGCAACATTTTTTTGATTCCTTGGGAAGAAGGGAAAGTTGATTTTCATTCCTATGACAATTCTACTTAATTATCTAAATACGGCAACCATTCAAATAAAAGAGAAGATTTTCATTAAAATCCCTTTGAGAATCATTTTCTTTCTTCATACTCTCTTGACTTGTGCACCTTACTCTTTTCTTTTCTAAAAGCTAAATGAGTTCCATACAGTCAGAGTCCAGATGAACAGGAAATACATTTTGTTTCTTCTGAAATCAACTGGAACAGAATTAAACAGCCTAATTAAGTTGTTTCTTCTAAATTTGGTACAGTTCGCTGATCCTGTTTTGGCCCAGCTGGAGGGGTGTGTAGAAAGGGATATGGGGAGAAGTTTGTAGACCACTACCTCTGAAGCCTTCATTTCCTCAGGCCATGACCCGTGGAATCCACGAAGGAGCTCTTCTCATCTCTGTAGGGCAAGATAGTTTGCCTACCGAAGTTTTGGAGAACTCAGCTAATGAAAAGTAGGTAAGGGACAAGCTAATGACCTGGAAGGAGCACTGTGAGTAAAGAAGAGCTGATTTCAGTCCTGGATCAGGGATACAGCTTGTGCTAGTTCAGACGACAGCTGAACTTGAACATCAAATGAATGGAATTTCAGTTTTGATGGGAAACAATCAGAGTTTATAATTTCAGCAATGAGTTATGCCAAAAATCCAAACACGCTCCCACAAGCTTGATCACGCCGTGATGAGGGAAATGTGTGGTTACAGGCAGCTGCAGAAACTACCTCTCAGGAAGGTCATGGCAGGATGCTGACATACCTCAGCCATCTGCTGCAAGAGAAGGGCTGGAATAAACACTGCTGCCATACAATGCACCCTCAGCAAGTTTGCGGATGACACCAAGCTGAGGGTGCAGTTGATTCACTTGAGGGAAGGGATGATGTCCAGAGGGACCTGGACAGGCTGGAGGCCCATGTGAACCACATGAAGCTCAATGAGGCCAAATGCAGGGCCCTGCACCTGGGTCGGGGCAGCTCCTGCTATCAATGCAGGCTGGGGGATGAAGAGATTGAGAGCAGCCCTGCCGAGAAGGACTTGGAGGTACTGGTGGATGAGATATTGGACATGAACTGGCAACATGCACTTGTAAGTCAGAAGGCCAACTGCAACCTGGGCTGCATCAAAAGAAGCATGGCCAGCAAGTCGACGGAGGTGATCCTGCCCCTCTACTCTGCTCTGGTGAGACCCCACCTGGAGTACTGTGTCCAGCTCTGGGGACACACCCTGCAAAGGTCCCTAATTACCCTCCAGAGTGCCCAGGGACCTCACCTGGGCTTTGCTGGGGCACGTTGCAGGCCCCTGCTGCCCTCCAGAAGTCCCCCCATTACACAAAAATCTAAAAGTCTAACAAAAATGAGCTTTAATTACAAATTAACTTCTGAAGGTATTCTGGAGGTTTGTATAGGCTACATTTATTTATGCTTTTTAGTCCTATTCACCCACATCTAGATCCTCTTCATCTTCATCCAAAATAGGCAAGAGACAGAAAAGGTAGTAACACGGATCATCCCAGTTCCTGTTTTCCAGGTCGTCATCTGAATCTGCTTCAGCAAAAGTAGAGGAGATGAATCCTCTTGTGCCATCCGCCAGCTCTCCCACAGAGCAACCGTCTTCATCCACCTGTCCAAAAACATAATCCTATTGTCCAGCAGCTAGAGGAAGCTCTAGTTCAGGCTGCTCACTGGACCATCAAAGGGATCGTAGCTGTATGGCGCTATGAATGCTCAAAGCTTTCCCGGCTGTTATCCCACAGCCTGCAGGATGACGGACTGTTTGTCTGCTACCGGTTCTTCTGTCTCACTTGTGGGGTCCTCCTCCGAAAGAAGGCAGGACCCAGGGCTGTCCTCTGCCCAAGCTGACTCTGAGAGGCTCTGACACCCATTCTCTGGTTCACTCACCTGGGCTCAAAACAGTTGCCTGGCTTCTCTGTGGTCCCTTTTTACTTCTGTTGGAGCACTTTCTGCCATGTCTCTCATGGCTTTTGGTTTGCACTCTGCAGGTTCCAGTTGGGTTGAAGACGGCTTGTGGCTTGGATGGCAGAACTTCTCTGCCTCTCATATGAGTTGCCCCTTCAGGTCAGCATTTTCAACTTGAACCTTTTCTGACCAGACCATCTGCCCACGGAGGCAAGAATTTTCTTCAGCCAGTGTGGTGTTTTCATCCGTCGTCTCCAGAAGTTGCACCTCTAACTCCTCACACCTTTGGCTGAGGCTGCTCACATAATATGAGCCCTCATCATCTGAAGCCACTTGGGCCTGGAGCTCCTCAGCTGCCTTCAGCAAGGCTTCATTCTGCTGGTCCTGTGCCAGCAAAGCTCCAGCATGCTCCCTCCAGCCCTCTGCTGAGAAAACGGTTTCATGCACGGTTCCTCAGCGGAGCTTTGGATGGGCCGTGGCACTGGAGTATTCATCAGGTGCCTGATGGTCTCCTGCAGATGCCTGTGTCTTTCTTTCAGCTGCTCGGTGAGGGCAGCTACCTGAACATTTTTCTGCTGGAGTCTCTCTGCCTCCTCGCATGCTTCTGGAGAGCTGCTCTTTCTCAGGAGGCGGTTCTCATCTCCAGGGCACCACATTGCCTCTCCAGGTCTCCCAGGGCCTGCTGCAGGCGAGTGTTCTGCTCCAGCAGCTGGCTGCAGGTGCTGCTAGGAAGCACCAAGTCTTCCCCCACGGGCTCTGGTGCCTGGAGGACAGCACCTGCCACAGCCTGGCATGTCATCTCCTGCCCAGCGCAGTGGCTTTTGGAGGTCTCTCCTGTAGCGCCAACCGGAAAGACCGGGGACTGATCCGGCGGCTGGCCAGCTCCCGCCGGCACTGCTCCGTTTTCACAGGGTGGCTGGGGACTTGCGCCGGGCCCCAGTGGGGCAAGGGGCAGCTGCGTGCCACAGACCCGCAGCCCGCACCATCCCACGCCATGGCAGAAGGCTTGGGGAAGAGACCATCGGCCACGGAAGGCTGGTGCCAACAGTCACCACCAGTCGCGGTCCCTGGGTCTGCGAGGGGCAGCAAAGCCCTGATCCCATGTCAGCCACAGCCTCCCTTCACGGTGCAGGAGAAGAGACAGCGTCTGCCATGGGGAAGGGGTGGGCGAGTGCAGCCTCCTATGTGTGTCCTGGCCCCCTGCACACACTGGAGGGGTGGGGCAGTATGGCCTCTGTGGTGGGTTGGCCTTGGCTGGCCGCACGGTGCCCACCCAGCCGCTCTATCACTCCCCCCCTCAGCAGGACAGGGAGGAAGAAAACAAGAGGAAACAGAACTCATGGGTTGAGATACAGGCCCTTTGATAAAGAAAAGCAAAGACTGCATATGGAAGCAAAGGATAACACAGAAAAAGATTTCTTCTCTACTTCCCGTCAGCAGGCAACGTCCAGCCACTGCCTGGGAAGCAGGGCCTCAGTACGTGCAGCGGTTGCTCTGGAAGACAAATGTCTTAATGATGAATGCCCTTCCCCCACTCCTTTCTCTTAGCTTTTATTGCTGAGCAGACATGATATGGTATGGAATGTCCCTGTGGTCAGCTTGGGTCAGCCGTCCTGGCTATGTCCCCTCCCAGCCTCTTGCCCACCCGCAGCCTACTGGCCTTTTGGGGGCGGTGGGGGGAATGTTGGAGAGACAGCCTTGGTGCTGTGGGAGCACTGCTCAGCAGTAGCCAAAACACTGGTGTGTTCTCAATGCCTTCCTACCTACCAATACAAAGCACAGCACGATGAGGGCTGCTACGAGGAAAATTAACTCCATCTCAGCCAGACCCAATACAATCTCCACCCCCTACCCATTTGCCTCATGCTCAGGTCCCACGTAATTTAGTACATTTATACATTGTCTAACCACTCCTCCAAATACTCATAGGAACAGGCTATGACTTGGGGTCCACCTGTCCAGATGGGTGCTCAGGACAGGAGAAGCAGCATGGTCGAGCGTTGGGCACCAGCACCGGTTTGGTTTGGGTCATGGTTGCACTTGCCCGGTTCCTTGCAAAGCTCACGTCGTCGGTTCAGGTTGTTCCTACTGCTTTACTTCCTACAACATACAACTCGCATCACACATTTTTCCCTCAAGGTTAAGGCACACACCGGGTCTCCCCATCCTTCTGCTTTACCTACCAAGTACACGTAGGTCTTTGAGCAAAGACAATCCCACAAGTGGGTTTGCCTTTTCCCAGGGGAGGAGCAATCCACACCACCTTCCCCAGCCACTTCCTTGTGTGCACTGTAGGGACCTTATCTCCTCCCACAGCACGCAAGGGTTTTGTTTGGGCAGGACCAGGACAGGTAGCAGATCCTCTGGTGTTGACGAGCCAAGTGGCTTCTGCTAAATTGGTATCTCACTGCTTCCATTGCCCAACACACTCAACATAGCGACTGGGGATGATGCACCCACTCAATGCCGTGTTTCTTGGCCCAGGAGTTAATGCTCTCGCCTATTTTGGAGGAAGATGAAGAGGATCTAGATGTGGGTGAATGAGACTAAAAAGCATAAATAAATGTAGCCTATACAAACGTCCAAAATATCTTCAGAAGTGAATTTGTACTTAAAAGTGATTTTTGTTAGACTTTTAGATTTTTGTGTAATGGGGGGACTCCTGGAGGGCAGCAGGGGCCTGCAACGTGCCCCAGCAAAGCCCGGGTGAGGCCCCAGGGCACTCTGGAGGGTAATTTGAGGCACTGCACAGGCCTCTGCAGAGCCTGGAGAAGGCCCCTGGGCAGTCTGGAGGGTAATTAGGTCCTCGCATGGGTCCCTGCAGAGCACAGCAAAGGCCCCCGGGGCTTTCTGGAGGGCAACTCTGCCATGTCAGAGCACCACTGCTGTTGGCAGTGATGGGCACCCTCCTGTTGGGGCTGGTTGCTGTGCGTGTCCTCCCTGTGGGGAGGAGAGAGGAGAGAGGTGAAACAGCAAGCGGCGTTGCCCAAGGGACCATCGCACAGGCATCGCTCACGCGCCAGGAAAGGATGTTCATGGGGCACCTCAAACCCACTGCTGCCCCTGTGGTTGCAGCCTGGCAGTAAGCTGAGTGAACAGGCTGGGCTTGGCCAGGGATTTCCAGAGTGTCCCTGCGTCCCTTCCCAGCCCGAACCGGCCCTGCAGGTCTTTTGGCTCAGAGATGCTTCCGCTGGTGTCCTGCCAGTGTTGCCCATTAAAGCACTTCGGAGCGTGAAGCCTGATGCCGGGCCATATGATGGCTAATGGAGCACACCTCGTGTGCAATTGCTGCTCACACACAAAGCACACAGAGGAGCACGTACTCAAGGACATTCCCTGTGCTTGCTGCTTGCGCTCCTTGGGAACATTTCCCTCACTGCTTCTTCCACAGGCTGCTTTTTTTCCAAAAAAGAGAGCACCCTGGTCTGCCCCTGTTGCTCCTCCTAGAAAATAAAGAGCACCCAGATGTTTCTCCTTCCCAGATCACTGCAGACAATACTCCTGTGTAGCTCCTTTCCATGACCCTTGCTAGACCTGCCAGCTGCACCTCCATCCCTGGGGAGGTGATGCAGCAACAGATCCTGGAAATTACTTCCAACTTGTCCTGTGAAGGACAAGAAGGTGAGGGTGAAGGCCACTCATCCTGACAGAGAACTACAGTTCAAGCGTTACTGAGTCCTGAAGTACCAACAATTTTCTTCTGGTTTCCCAGAATTTCCACCAGCAGCAAACCCCATTTTACCTTACCTATTGAACCCCTCTATGACTGATGCTGCCCCTGGATTTTAGTACCTTCCCAGGGAATGCAGATCCCGCAAGGACAATCGGGTGAACCGACCCAGTACCAGCTGTGTCATATGCCATCGCCACACAACAGGTCAGGAACCCGCAGAGTCGCACCTGGGTTGCCAAACTGTTACCAAAATGGATTTGCTTGCATTTTTCTTTTCTTTTAGTTTGTGTGCAGGTACCAGAAAGAAGGCAGGAGAAGCAGGCACTAGCTAAAACCCCTTTGTTATTGCCAGCAATGAAGGTGGCTCTCGGCTGGGAGCATGAGCAGGACCCTGTGTTACAACTCTTGATTCCTTATAAGCTATCTGAAGACTATTCACATACTCATTTTTACAATGACATTGCCTGCTGATGGAAAGTAGAGAATAAATGGGTTTTGGTTTTCCTTTGCTTCCACAAGCAGCCTTTGCTTTCTCTTTATTAAACTGCCCTTATCTCGACCCACAAGTCCTTTTTTTTCATCTTATTTTCTCCTTCTCTGTCATGCTGAGGAGGGGGAGTGACAGAGCAGCTGGGTGGGCATCTGGCAGCCAGCCAACATCAATGCACCACACAGTGACAGGACAAGTGGCAATGGTTTAAACTGAAAGAGGGTAGGTTTAGACTGGACATAAGGAAGATATTTTTTATGATTAGGGCGGTGAGACACTGGAACAGGTTGCCCAGAGAAGCTGCGGATGCCCCATCATTGGCAGAGTTCAAGGTCGGGTTGGATAGGGCTTTGAGCAACCTGATCTAGTGCAAAACGTCCCTGCCCATGGCAGGAGGTTTGGACTAGGTGATCTTTGAAGGTCCCTTCCAACCCAAACCACTCTATGATCCTGTGACAGAGAAAACTGTGTTAATGTCGCTAGTTACAGCACTAACATGTTCCCTCCCTCACCTCAAAGCCAGCGGTATTCAAGCACTCAATAGCAAGACACACAATTAGATTGTGTTTGTACACAGCAATCATTTCAGAAGCATCAGAACCAGGGTCTGAGGGTTCTTTATAAAGCATCTGTAACATGAGGAAGTGTTAAAATAACAAAATCAAACCTCAGTAACTGTTAACGGATTCTCACTTGCAGTTTGGAATACTAAAATTTGCTATTTAACTCAGCATGGAGTACTGGTGCACGTACTACTACCAATAATAATATCATAAGAGCCAAAACATGAAGAAATCTTTTACAGGCAGATGCAGAATTATGCAGAATGTAGAAACAATGATGAGGCATTCAAATGCAAGATGGAAACACAAAGGCCCTCGTGAAATATGATCAGAAACAGAAAACTGGAGTTAGAAGTGGCATGCCAAAAAAGCAAGGAGCAGGCCAAAAAAGGAGGAATTGAAGTAGCTGTGATGAAAGATAGGCAGGCACAAGTGGGACAAAGGAATATTTCATAGCCCCAGTGCAATAAACCCTGGTTGTTTGGAAGAGTAACTATGCGACATGTTCAGAACAACATTCATGTTGTTTTCTTTGCAGTAGTTAAAAACAACATTTGTGCTTTATTGTTATGTTTGAGAAAATACTGCCTGTTCTTAAGAACTGCCACTTGCCTTTCACTCCCGGAGCCAGTGGGGAGTTAACCGTTGTGTTCCCAGCCTAAGAGACAACCTCAAGTCAAACAATCTGCACGCACACAAAAAAGTTTCCGAATCACCTTGGCTAGCTGCTGTGTATTTTGGACGTCAGTCACATTTGGCAAGCATTTAATTTGCTGCTAAAACAGCTCCAATGCTATTTCTACCTTCTAAACCGTGGAGCTAAATCATTTGGTGAGTTCCCATTAAATATCTATACAGAGCTGGTTCCACAAAAGCTGTGTTCTGGTGTCCTAACTACTGAACCTACTCGAGAGCTGTGGCAAAAACAATTACAGCCTTTTTACGTGGCTACTCATGACCTTAAGTTTAAGAAGAAACCGTCAGAAGTCCCTGTTCCATTTTTTTGCTGACATACTTGGCATTAAGCTTTCCATGTTTGCTATGTCCTTGCTGCAAGACATTCTACTGTTGATGCCAACACCGTGATTAATTTACAGCATGTTATAGACAGTCTCTACTGAAAACTTATGACACCAGTTAGTCTTGAAAGCATCCCCAGCCCTTCAGGCGGGCTTCACTGCCATCCGAATATAGTGCTCTACACACGCACACAAAAATTTCCACCTAGCAAAGCACATGCATGACTAAACCAAATATTCTGTAATACATTATGAGTGCGTTAATGCTTACCCACGTACACTTGCCAAGTCATCATCTTTCGTAACAAGCTGACCAGGATGTGGTTTAATCGCATTAAGTCACCAAACTATCAAAGATTATTTGACATGGCTGAAGGCGATATTCCATTTTTCCGGAGAGGTTTCACAGTCAACTTAGCAGAGGGCTATACCATACCAAGGGTTAGTGACAGGTTCCCTAACAAGTATCTTAAAGTAGCAGATACAAAGTGAGTTCACATATGGCAAATTACCATTCAGTTGTGAGTTATGTAAAGTTTCAGCACTCTTTAGTACTTCAGAAAGAAAACACAGGAAAACATGAAGAAAAGTCACAGAAAATTATGTCTAAGGGATTCTTGATTTTAAACCATATGCATTAAAGAACACTTTTACAAAAAGCTATAAAGCATTTAATTCTCACAGTTTAAGACAAGATGGGGGAAAAGCACACCTTTTTTGCCCAAATGTAAATTATTTCAAGAAAAAGAAACTACAGGATAATCCCTGCCTTTTTCTGTAGAAGCCCCAAGCACGTAGCATCGATGCTTCAGAAAGTAAGGCAAAGTGGTGTCATTACCAACTGAAAGCATAACATAAGGAGCTGTATGATGCAGAAACAACACTTTTCACAGCAAAGATATTCCTCCTTGCAGGGTTCTACAAAGGATATGATCTGACTAAACACTCTTCAGTACACATAAACAACGTTGACAGTTTTTCTCCTCCCTCCTCTAAGCACACTGAAGACAAGACTATAGCTACTTCTACGCCTGCAAAAAACACTTAGCTTTGAAGAAAGAAAACCTCCTTCCAGTTCTAAGTTAAAATATTTACCATTTAGATTTTTTTTCTAAAACATATGGAATTATTCTTATTGACAAATTCTCAGCATAAATATATTTACTATCTAGCTCTGAACAGGAAATCACTATAATGTCAATTAATCAAGAAATATTTAAAAAAAAAAATTAAGAAAATGGCTAATTCCATGGCTCTAAATGCAACAACATAGAATTTGATACCAAGAAACTTTCAGACCAGACATCATAAAGGAAGCCTTAGATCCCACCGGCATCGCAGGCCCCAGAAAATCACAGGTGCTCCAAGCACAACAGAGTGAGGTTTATGACAGAAAGCTACCTCTGAAAACTCGATTTTATACTGGATTCCTTATTACTTTGAATACAAACAAATCAGTGAATGAAGAAAATGATGAGAAGAGTTTAAATGCAGAGATTTATATATATTCTTAAAAGATATATAATAAGAATTCTTAAAAAATGTAATATGAACTTTATTGCATATATCATTTCACAATCATTTGGAGCTATGAGAATAAATACAACAAAATCTTTAAGTTACCGAAGGCAGGAGCTATATATATGAATAGAATTGTCTGTCAAAGTGTCATAAATCATCTTGGAGATTACCGAACCATTTGATTTCAAATTCTGTGGCTGATGCAATTACCAACGATGACAGCACTGAAAGGCCTATGCATTTTACCTCACCCTGAAATTCCTCTTTTAGTTTTTCTGGTATAAGATCCTGCCCCATAACCTGCAAACAGAGTAAGAAAGAAGATGGGAAACAAGAAAATAACACGCAGACAAAACAGCAAATATGACATTAATAATGGATCTTTACAAGAAAAGCCCTTGACACATGAACCACAGGCCATGCAGGAGAAGTTTCCAAGTCACGATCAAGCTGTCTGCCTGCTGCATTTCGCAGCAAGCACAGGGAACTTGAGAGCCCGAGCTTCACAGCTGCACAACCCCGCCCAGCTTCTGGCTACGCTGGTACAGGGGGATTTTTACTCTCTGAGTAGCAGTAGAAATCTCAACGCAAACTCTGCCTTCAGTGCTCACCTTGCAACAGCACCAACACTGATCTCCTCCTGGGGGGTGTCGGACCAAGGGAAGCAAGGAGAGATGTTTCTTTGCTCAACCTTTCCAAAACCTGAGATAGTCTGCATGCTACTGCCCTCTTATGGATGAAATCCCGCTAGACCACCTGCCAACCCGGCAATGCCTTGGCTTTCGCTAACTTAAAGCTGTAATACCGACAGCAAAGTTAGAATCTTGCTGGCTTCCTTTTATTCCTTAAGATAAAAGTCAGAAACTCTACAAATAGCACTAAAAATGTTTAATATCTATGAATAAAGTCATGCAATGTTACCCTCCTCCTCTGTATTTCCTTAAAACTAGAACTCATTACACCAAACGAAGAAATCATGTAAAAGGATGTCTCTGGCTTTTTCTGAAGATGTTTAATACTTTTTCTGGAAGTGTTCTATACTGCTGTGGCCATCAAAGTAATCTCCACTTCCATTTCATACTTGGGATTCACTTTGTGGTATCTAAAATTCCTGAGGTAAAATCTGCATCCCAGGAAACGCACAGTGATGATGCATCTGCAAATACAAGTCCAATGAGAAACTTAACAACCCTGAATATTCCCGGAAGAAGAATCTCAGCAGAACAGAGATACACCTGCATGACACAAGCCAGCACTACATAGGTATCACTGTTAGTTCAGGATAATACACTACCAGGGCAACCCGCCCCAGCTAATTTAGCTTGCTTCCCGGCACAATTAATTAGCTCCGGGCAGTGTCACGCGTACAGGACTTTGTGTCTGAACTGGGTCAGGTACCTCAACCAGCCTACCTATAGCTGAGAACTTGCACACAATGAAATATCCCCTTACCTTGGTCATCAACAGCAAGGAGTTTTCACTGAAACCAAGTCGTGCCACTTTGTCATCAATTTCTTTTTGACTTTTTATGTTATTCTGTAGCGCAAAGGACGACTGTTGCAACTGGGTAAGCTGAAGTAAAAGCCTGAAATGAAAAAGGCAGTTAAAAAAAGGCACAGATGGCAAAAGAGTAAGTCAGCAAACCTAAAAACCACCAAAATGTAATACTTTAAAACGACTCTTCTTCCTGACTTTTGCCGACTGCAAAAAACGCAAAGAAATGAATGCACCGTGTATCAATCTACTATGAGTATGGTATATCCGTGCTATGACAGAAGTACTGAGAATTACTTTTGAAAAACAACATGTACCTCTGGTTGCTCTGTGCAAACATTTTCCTCCTCATGTATCTGTCACACAATTCAAAAGTGAAGCTCAGATCTGCTAACATTAACTGCAGTACATCAGGCGTCCCACATCCTTATTAATACCTAACAAGACAGCAACGCGGTTTTGCCTATGGCAGTGATTATCTTTGTAACCTGAAAAGCTAGAAATTTGGGGGTTTTAGACAAATATCAAGCATCCTCCCCAAACAGGCTAAGCCTGGAATATTTTCTAAAATCTTTCACCACAGTTTTATGTTCAAGGCAGTGCCCCAGAAGTCACTACCACGATTCAATGAAGGTTAGACGCTGTGCTCACAACGTGGCTTCATGTCACAGAGGTACCCCCTCACCAACTGCTCGACCAGAGAGAGCAGTGGCAGTTTCCAGAGTCCTCCTCACACAAGGACTGTAAAACATGTCTGCAGAGAAAATATCTAAGTATATTCAACCAAAGGACCACTAGGACTTAGCAGTATCGTTACTGAAACTATATTTAATTCAACTTTTATGCATAAAGAACAACAACAATTCCTTTTATCGCATTTACCGAAGTTAAATGAAGCAGGTGTTACAATAAAGCTGTGTATTTTTACAAAGAGAAGACTTAAGATCTTAGATGAAGGTTTTCATTTGAACATTATAAACATCAAAATTTACAAGTCTGAGCCAACAAAACATTTGTAAATTCAGTAAAGTTTTGACTGGGAAATTCAAAGTAAAATGCAAAGTATTTTTAATTTGTAAAGCATTTTTGTTTCAAAATTTGCATCAACATCATGTAAGAAAGAATGACATCTCAATGAAAATGAAACAAAAACATTTCTCCAATGTGTTTTTTATTAGCAAAACTAGAAAAGTCAATTATTCATGATGCTTCAACATAGGACCTTATTTCCTACAAAAAGCAATACTAACATCCCTTTTCCAGGTACAATTTACCCTGCACGTACATTATGCAACATCCACACCTCACTTAAAATCCAACAGACCTGAAAATACTAGACAACCTGTTTAATGCGTAAGCCCTGGGCAGGGGAGAAGCTTGCCTTGGACAAGCGTATCTGTAAATATAAACCACAATAATACTTTGTGAAACCATGCAGCCAGCAAGGAAATCCCACATTTTATAACTGTCTCAATGCTGAACCATACAAAATGAAAAAAGCAACACAAATTATTTCAATGTGAATGTAGCTTTAATACTCAGTATCAGCACTAAATCTACTAACTTCTCCCAAGTAGCAATTAAAGTCACCATCTCTTATTCTGAGTACAGTTAAAAGCTACTATATCTTTTTTTACAGTTCTTAAATCTTGCCCTAACAGGGCAGTTATCAAGTGTTCTCTGTAAACATTTGTGGAACTTCATAAAAAGGCTTTAAATACATTCAGTGACTAATACATTACTGAGAGGCAAGAGGAGGAAAAAAATCCAAGACCATTTTAATAAAACCAGTTCCTAATTATCTCTTTGAAAGATTATGTTTTGGGGATTTTTGTTGTGTGCGAGAGTTTTAGGAAGAGAGGGAAGAAAAGGAAAGAGCATTTTAATGCAGCCTTGTCAATCAGCTGTCAGAGAGTTAATTTTTCAACCTCATTCATTATGCAGGATGGGGGTATTATTATAAAATACATTTTTGCTCAAGCACGAGGCTTCAAGCAAGTAAGACAGGTGGCACCTGCAGAAGGAAGACTAGCTAGCCTTCCCTTTGGGGTACTTCTGCTGCTGCATCTTTAATACCAAACCGGGAAACCACCATGTTCTAACAGGAGTATTTGTTGAAGAACAAGCCCTTTTGTATATAATTACTTGAAAAGATACATATAATAAGGTCATTAAAAACGCTTTACTTCTCAACAGTGCACGACACTGGTTTACTCTTTCCACTCAGATTTAGGTTGTTCACAGCTACCATGCTAGTGAATTTTGCTTTTTAGATCTGAAGCAATAGCAGGGTGCTTCTAAATTAGTGTTGCCAACACTGAAACAAACATTTAAATTGAAAATGTAAACTGAAAATATTAAGGCTGGGAAAAACACGTTTTAAATTGTTCTTGATTGGGAGAAGTTAACATTATTCTAAGAATATGTTTAGTTACCTTGCTCTAATAAACGAGGCACATGCCTTTATTCCAACTTTCTTAGGCATGCTCTGCTCCCAGGACTCGGAGGCTGAGTATTTCCCTTCATTCGTCCCTTCCGGTTCTTCCGAAGTGCAGAGGAATTCTTTCACAGTTTGGCTGCTGCTACAAGTCACTGCATTCTCCCTCTTTGTTTCTGTAGCAAGGCTGGACCAAGGGCCTTCTTTCTGGCCATCTGATCTGTGAGGCTGCAAATCAATCTCTCTTCCAGTTGATGTTTTGAAACTACTATCACTTACACTAACCTCTTCAGATGGATTTAGATTTGCTTCTGGAATGACTATTGGAGACAAACTCTGTAAAAGGCTCATATAAGCTTCAGCAAGTAACTTCCAGTACCAAGGGTTGAAAGGATGTAAGCAGATCAGTTGCTGCAAACACGTGATATTTTTTTCTACATCTTCCAGACCCTGGTAAATGGCAAACTGCAGGTTGAGAACCGTTGTTAAGTGATCTGTGTTAGTAGCGCCGTTTCTCTAGAAACAAAAGATAATAGATTAAAACCAGGAGTAGAACAGAATCATGCTTCAGAGCCTAAGAAAATGTCTCCCTGAATAATGACACACAAATATCACTGAATGTAATTTTTAAATTGTACAAAACTGTGCTCTTAATTTTAAATGATACGTGATACAGACCACGCACGATCAAGCTGACAGCATTCCCTCTAGCTGCCTTGTCCCAGTCTGAATGGCAAGAAGGCCCCGAATGCTGTCATTTGTTTACTTGCCTTCAGAGTTTTATACAGCTGCCCTTCTTTGTAGTATAAACACCTTTTATACAAAATAAACAGCAGCAGTAAAATTCTAGCAGACTTCAGAGCCTCTGGACTTTTTCCTTTATGGGAAAAATGCAATTTGTGGTTAGATACTCTTCTTGGTGGCAGTTTGGCAGTGAGTATATGGGAATAAAAGGGAGTTTTGAACCATCGCTTTCATAGTGGAAAGATTTAAGCACTCATTTATCCCCTTCTTATAATTCCTATTACATTACATTAATTCTGCCTGGCAGAGCATGATATTTAGTCCCTTCCAGGACTACCAGCCTCCCTGCACAGGGAGCTCATTGTGGTACAGGGTGTTCTGATTTCTAAAGAGTGATTATATCTGCAGTGACAGTTACCCTCTGTTTACCAAATACTCTAAGCTCTGAACATCCTGAAGGATTATACATATAAAGATTATTTTTCCCGAAAATGGTCCATATAAAAGTACTGGCAATATTTTCATGTTCAAAGCCTAAAAGAAAGATTGCATTGTTTACCATTTTTTCTGCAATATCCAGAGCCTCCTTGTGCCTTCCTAGGCGAGATAAACACCGAGCCTGGCCCTCTTGGACATCTCGTCTCATTGCAATGTTACTGGGAGGTAAGAGTAGTAAGCAGTTTGAGTATTCACACAGGGCTTTCTAGTAGTGTCGACAAAAATAAAAGCCAAACAAAACAGTGAGAGATTTTCATTTAAAAGCAAGCCTGGCAGTATGTTCTGTTTATGATTACAGTCACAAAGGGAATTCAGGAGCTGAAGTCCACATTTTCCTTTCTCCATACTCAGCTACCACCTATGCCAACAACAGATGAGGGCCCCGGTGCTACACAGCCAAGTCTAGATGGGGATGAGCAACCTCAATCCTAACTCGTGTTTAAGCCCTGACAGGATTCAGCACACATTTGTCCACCTCTCCCCCACCAGGCCTGATCCAGAGGGGATCATCTACTGACCTGGGCAATATGTGACACAAGGCTTTTTTCCCCCCAGCTACCAACTCAATGATCAGAGCACTCATCCTAAATTTGGAGGACCTTGTTTCAAATCCGTTACATTCTCCACAGGAAGGTTGGAACCTGCAAGTACCTCACCTCCCATGAATAATCAGCAGGTCGGAGAATACCGCAAGGAAGGTGAATCCCCATTGTTCCTGTAGGGTGGTTCTAATTTGCATGAAATAATTAAATATTAATTGGGCTAAGGAAAAAGACAAGAATGAGCAATACTTCTGTAGCTTAATGCTCAGGGCACTCACCAGGACTCCAATTAACATTTAAATACATTAAATTAAGTATTCAGTGAAGCTAAGGCTGGAATCTTGGTTCCTCCGCCTTTGTGTAAGTGCTTAGACCAGAAGACTAAAGAGCAGTGCTCATTCTCCCATCTCTCGAAATGAATATTTAATTATTCCTTGCAAACTTGAATGGTTCTAACAGAAAGAGTTTCCAGGCGACATACTCTAAATACTTCCTAACAAAATGGCTGAAATATTTTTCTTCCCCAGTGTTAAGCTCGCCTTCCTTCTCAAGCGAAAATGGGAGCTCCCCTCTGCCCAGTGAGTGCAGCAGCCACTGGTGAAAATGGATCAGAGGACAGTTGCAGGACACCCCTGCTCGCCTTGTTATGTGACAGAGGGATATAACCTGTCAAGGACCAGGCATTATGAATCCCAAGCAGATTCTCTCGTCATTATATCCTAAAAATGGGCACAGCTTAGACCACTGCTGTCCTTGGCACTTCCTACTGAGTGGCCTAGGCTGATGTAAAAAAGTATTCACAACAAGTGAAGAGATTACTACCCCCATTTACTTATTTCCAGCCCTCCTTCTGTAATTTTATGTGTAGTCTAGTTCTGGTTCTGTCACAGTGATCCAGGTTAGCAATAAGACTGAAGACTAGACATTTTTAACATGGATCACTGTGACAGAAAAGGGTTAGGAAGCAACGGTCTGTTCTACTAGCAGATCTGAGGGGGTGTCATTCTCTCCCGAGAGGGCACCACAGCACACAGCAAGGCACAATCTGCTCTTCCTGAGGGTCAGCAGCTGTGTCTGACTGCAGCTTTTCTTCTCAGCACACTTTTATGAATCCCTTCAGGGCATCTCAGCTGAGACTGGAAAGCATCTGTCATGTATAGACAAGGCAACAGTAGCAGTGGAATAACATTAAGAAGCAGAAGTCAGTGCCAACTGAGGTACAAGAAGATCCACAAATCCAATGGGCAAGGTGAAAGGAGTCAGAAGCTGGCCTGAGGGCTTTAAAATCAGGGAGCCTGTAACGCAAACTATAGCCTGGAACAAGAAGCTATTAACAGTCGAAACAAGGGCAGAAGCAGCTGATGTCAACCAGGAAAGAGTGTAACAAAAGACTGGATCCTGCAACTAGGACTATAGGGGCAGAAGAGCGTTGATAATCAGGAACGCAGCTCACGAAGTAGGCAGTGAGGACAGGGTCCAGGAGTAGAGCAGGCAGGAATAGAAACGGGGAACATGAACGCACCCCAAAGGCCCAACCAGCCATGCAGACCGAGGGGAGGCAGCAGAAGGGTGGGACAATTAATGATGAGGCTCATAAGCCAACTGTCAGGAGCCTGACAACTACAGTCAGCTTTCACCTGACAGTGGGGGGAGCTCTGAGAAAGGTGAGCAGCAGCCAGGTGGTTACCAGCAATCTGACAGCCTTTGTGGACATGTATTATCCACAGGAGCAGAGAAATCCACGTGCTTGACTCTGGCTGACCATGACCTCCATGGCCACAAACACCAGCTCTGCCCACTGCTGAATCACTCAGATGTGCAAGCCTGATCTGGATCAGCTCCGAGTGCAGCGCAGCATTTCTGGCCAGTTTACATTGACTTCACGCCGACTCCTGGAAGGACGACATCTGGCTGGGGGAGCTTGCCAGAGCACGGTTACCCATCCTGGCCTGACCCAGCAGGACGGCTCTTCACCAGGTCACCGCGCCTGCCCGCAGGGCTGTCGTGCCTTCAGCACGAACGAGGAGACACCAAGCTGGACGTAACCGCGCCACAAACTCTAGACGTGGCTCAGCCAGGAGGCTTTTATATAAATACACATACACATTCACCCAGTACCCCGGGGACCATAGGATCACCGCAGTTTATATCCCCACGCCTTCCACCGACCAGGGCCGAGGCTCGGCCCAGGCCCTGCGAGAGCTCTGGAAATACCTCAAACTCCCGCTGCCGGTAGGCCCAGTCCGCCCGGAACTTGCTGGCCGTCAGCCC
>VYXH01002106.1:0-17323 GCA_013397275.1 Burhinus bistriatus
GAAGGCTGTGCTGCCTTTCAGCGCGACCTGAACAGGCTGGAGAGCTGAGCAAAAAGAAACCTAATGAAGTTCAACANATAGGACAAGGGGTAACAGGCACAAACTTGAATATAGGAAGTTCCATCTAAACACGAGGGGGAACTTCTTTACTTTGAGGGTGGCAGAGCACTGGAACAGGCTGCTGAGAGAGGTGGTGGAGTCTCCGACTCTGGAGACATTCAAAACCTGCGTGGATGCCATCGTGTGCAACCTGCCCTAGGTGAACCTGCTCTGGTAGGGACCTTGGACTAGATGATCTCCAGAGGTTCCTTCCAACCCTTGTGATCCTGTGATTCTGTTATACATCAGTCAGAGGACTTGAAAACCATGTTCTTTGATCAAAGACTGTATTTCCTATTTTAACAACCCTTTGGATGGCTCTTCACTTCTCATACTTGTAAAGTTCACACCAGCAAGGTTCAGAGTGAAGTTCTCTTCTCCGAATTATTTTTTTCTCACCCTTCCACAGCCATTCTTTTCTCCTTACCATCCACCTCTATTCTAACAAGGCTCCAAGCAACCTTCTAATTCAATTCCAGGCATGAATGGTGCTGAAGTCTAAAGCTCTGCCTGGTTTAGGTTTAAAATCTATAAAAGGTTCCCCTTTCCCCAGACTTCAAATCCTGGAAGATCATTATAAACATTGACATTGGAATCAGGTGAGGTATATACAACTCTCTCTGATGAGGTGCTGCTGGCAAAGTGTTTTCTTAGACCAACATGTGAGATTTGCTACTGTTCCTGTCCAATGCACCGGAATTTGTTAACCTTCAGGGAAAGCTGCAAAGCTACTTAGAGATGAAGAACTCCAGATAATAACAATAAGAGAGACTACTAGTGATAGGGCCAAACATCCACTGCCTTTTAGCTTTAAAAGTCCATGTGAAGGCAGCACAGCCATCTTACCTGAACAATGACAGATTGCAAATGGAGTGGGCCTGACCTTCATGTTGGGAAATGTGATGGACGCCCACAGACACCCTGCAGCAGTGGGGCTGGTAGCTGGGCAAAACCAAAGGAGGGGTGAGGAAGAGTGGAGGAGGACACGAGATGCAAAGGAGCAGATTTACCACCAGCACCTCACAGGCAATGTCCTTGCCTCTACTGGAAGGACTGCAGGAATGACGGTATCTTCCGTCCATGTTCTCTGCACAAGTTGCCATTTGTTGGCTTGGTAAAGGATCAGGCTCTAACAGCAGCTAGTCAACCCATAGAAAATAGCAATATAAATTACTTACATTTGGGCTTTGACAAAGAGGGGTGAAGACATATCTATTTACAAGAAAACTCCCAAAGTTCCTTAATTCATGCAATATGTATCTTAATTAAAAAGATATAAGCGCACATTAAGCCAACCAACTTTGTACTCACTTAGCAGGTTTTTAATATGGGATGCTATATAAAACTGTTCTACAGTTTCACAGTCATTTGAGGATAATTGACACGGTTCATAAATGTTTGACTGTTTATTCCTTAAAGCAAGTACAGGTTGCACTTGTTCTTCAAGTACAAGTTAAGTTTGTTTGCTCTACTAATAAAATAGATTCCAACAATAGATCATTGGTTTGCATGATAACATAGGAGGTGGAAAACCTCAGGATTTTCTGGTTTCTGATTTAAAAGGTTGATATAGTAGATGGGAAACTGAAATTAACTTCAAAGTTTTAGACTAGGTTATCATTGCCTATTAGATGATGCGCTCCCTCCAGTATCTGTTTCCTGAGGTTTTTTTTCTATTAAAAGGCTCTTACAAAGTACAAGATAGAAAACCTCTGACTACCAGTCCTCCTCACAGATAAAATATTTTATTACACCATGTTTGCAAGTAGTATCTTGTAGAAGGTCAGCCAATTTTGTTAGAAAAAAAGACATGTTGCAAGATTTGGCTTGTCTGCTTTTATTTCTTTAAAACTTTATCAGTTGACCTAGCAGTAAGTATTATCTGTGTTTATAAACTTTATCTTGCTTATACTCTGAAATCCTGATGGTCACCATAATAAAACAGACATCTCATTTCAGAAATAAAACAATGATGGGAATGAAGCCTTTTTATTGATTAACCCTGGTGAATAAAACAAGCTATTCTTTTGTTTCAGTGAACACGTTTATGTTTATCACTAATGAATTAATTGTTCTCAAAACATAGGCACAATCCCATAATGAGTTAACATATTTCCAGCATGTGGAATATTGCCGTTTTCTGTTGTGTGAAAGAAAGCTGAAAGCTATAGTACAGCTAAGTAAAATATTCATCTTTACTATGATTATAATTTTCTTTTGTTACTGATTTTTAAAAGTACCAAATATACATGAGATATGTCAGCATTTGACAACAGAGGAGGCAAAAAGCCAACTCCAGACTACTATGCCATAAGACAAAAGTGCTCATATTATCCTGCTGAAATTTTTCCTAACCAGAGAAATTAAATTTTTTTCCCAGGAGTCAGCATGCATTCTGTCATTCCTATAATATTTGTCTCTGTCTTCTTTTGATGCCTGAAATTTGACTCTATGCTAGTTTTTGGGCTGGAGATTCTCACTTATGAGTGCCAGAAAAACTCTGAAGAATTTAAAAACTGCACTGTCCACTGGCAGAAGAAAACAGAATTGAAAACTATTATTTACATATTCACCATATGACAGATGATCTCACAAGTTCAATCCCTGTAGGGTAAATATGAATTTAATTTTCCAGGCTACAATTTGGCAGGGTATCAGCTGACTGTAGGCTCTGACTTCAACTATTGAATCTGTGCCTGTTTTCCCCAATGCAGTTGCCCCTTTGAAATCAAGCCCCTATAAAATTGCTGAAATATGAATTTCAGAAAATTTATTTTAGACACACATGTGAAATGTCTTAGAATTTGCTCAAAAGGCACATTAAGATCTAACTTTTAAGTGTCTCTTACAGTTGCTATAAATACAATTTACTACTTAAAACATAACAAAAAAAAAAAAATCTGTTCATCACCTCTCAAAAGCTGACTAGCTGCACTGGGATAGGAATGGTATGTGAATGTAGCTGAGGCAAAGCCTTTAGCCAGTAGCTGTGGAGGCCGGGCAAGATAGATAAAGAAAAAGATTTGGCATAACCTGAAATTCTTCACTGAGCTCTTGTTGAGATTTGGAGGAGAGGAAGCTATGCAACAGGCTTGCCTGCTTTCTCATTTTGATAACAATGACAGCAGGTATTCAGCCAAGAAATAAAGATGTCACCTCCTAATGCTAAAGCCAAAGGAGCATAAAAATAATCTAATATCATAGTGAAGGGAGAGGGGAGGGACAGATTCCACTGGAAATGCCATCTCCCCTTGATTAAGATGAGATGTTTTGCTGGAATAGTTAAACAGAGCAATACTGGGGGGCAGGGCAGTATCTGACTAGGAAGAAATAGTGAAATAGCATTAAGATACAGGTAAGGGAATTCTAGCAATATCCAGGTCTAACCAAAAGCACTTGATGAAGAAACTCATGAGCATGATCCTAGGACTGGAATGTTTCACTTCAGAGTGTTTTAAACGAAAAATCAAAAGTATGTGCATCTTCCATTTACAAGCTCATGGCTGTTTTTTTTCAGGCACTTGAAAAAATATGCAAAAAATATTTGGGGCTTTAGGCATGTTCCCAAAACTTTTAAAGTAAAAATCTAAAACATCATTTATAGCATGCATGTAAACTTAAAATGATGCATACAGCAAGCATTTGTCATATAATTTGATATTTGTATAAAAAGTAATTTTAAGATTTGGTTGATAGATGAAACATTATGAAAATTAAAAACTTGTGTACTCTAAGTATTTCGAATTCAGAAATAAGTGTGTCTGGCAACTTCTTTGTTTATTTCAGTAAAGAAAAAAAATGTTCTTGAATAACCAAAAATGTCAGACTAACTTCCCATGCAAAGTTAAGCTTAACCAAGCCTGAATACACAGAGCAAGAATAGACTATGAAAGCCCTAGTACCCAGCATGGGAAGGTTCAGTCTATAACGGTAAGGCTTTCTGTTAATTTTGTATCCAGCTTACAAGTTGTTTAAAATCTAAAACTGGCACCACAAATAAAATTGTAATCATGTGCTTCATCTGCAAAAGGAGAGCCTTCCTGAGGCTACTTAGGTCATTTAAACAGAAAGAGATGTCCAAAGAGCAGGGTTTGACTTTGGATATGGCCCTGTTAGTTAAAATGGCTTTGAAGAAAAATATCTGCTATCTCTGTATCTTAAAATAAACTTTTAAAAACAAAACAAAACAAAACAAAACAAAACAAAGAACCTGCAACCAAAAATCAACAAGAAAATGAAAAAGATCTCACCCAAATCTTGCTGGCATGCAACTCAAAAAAGAGAAGTGAAAAATGTTAACGCTGGAGCTGAGCAAGCTAAAGAGCGCACATCTTCCGCTGAAGCCTGGGGCAGAATTGTGCATGTAGAGGCAGATACCATGTCACTTGCTAACATAGCTTTGAATTATTAATCACACTACCTATCCGGGTGCATCTTGAGCCTGTAGTGAGCATGGAAGGGAAATACCAAGATCTCTCGCCTAGCCTTTTGCAAAACTGAAACCAGTAGAGAGGAAACAGTTTCCATTAGCAGCAAGCACCCACCGTGGCAGCATAACAAATGATTGCTCTCTGCGTGTGAAATGAAAAGACGTCTGATGTGCCGGGTTGGTTTTCACTGTTGTTAAGCATTCTTTTGGTTAGATATGCTCTCGTGACCCACAGTACATAATCAATTTTCCAGTTCCTGATACGTGTGTATACCTAAGTCTAGAACTTCTTGCTCTTATGGTTGTTTCAGCACACCAGCAGAATCCAGGTAAATGTCATATATTTTTAACAGCTTGTAGCTGGCTCACTGTGAAGGACTGAGCACACAGTCCCCATCATGGGACTAATCTGACCATGCGCTAAGAGCCTGCAATCAGTAATCTGCAGAAGGAGGTCTAATGTTATGCTGACTGGTAGAGGTAGGGTGAAATCATTGTATCTCTGTGATAACAACATGCATCTTTAATGGAGAACATGATACCACATGACTCCCTTCATTACTAACTGAATATGAAGAAAGAATGTATATATATTTAGTGTGGTATAAATAATCCTTTTTGGGTTTTGTTGTGTTCCTTTGCACATATATTCTGCTCCCTTGTGAGCAGAGTGTGCTGCTCTGCCTGTTTCAGCCCTAGATCTAGCTCTGGCAGTGACACTCCAACTTTTCCTCTGGCTTTTCCATTAGGTTTCTCGTTCTCTACCCTACCTGTTTATACAGACTGTTAGGCAACTCTTTTGTTTCATGTCATGTCATCATGTTATCCTTTACAGATAAATAGATTTCCTTTTATCATACTTTCTAAAGTGTTCCATATATAAAATTACCACCTTCTTTTAAAATAAGAAAACTAGCACCAAGATAACTACAGAAAAAGGTACAAAAATGTGTCAGATGATGTGTTTTGAAATACAACTCGTTGTTATTGATCGATTGGAGTCTGACAGATTAATAGCAAGACTGAAATGTCTGTTCATGTCATAGTCAGTGTTAACTATTGTCATTTATCAAAACAAAACCAAAAAGCATCATAAACAACAAACATGGTAGTGATTATTTTATACCTGTATCAAAAGGTTTGCAACATAACTAATTTGAATGCTGGTAAGGCAAGTATTTTCAAGAATATTTTTGTTTTATAAAAAATGTATGGAATCATTGCAGCCATTTTGTCACGTGAAAAAGGTAAAATGTTCTGCAAGTTACTGCTGAATCATTGCTACTCTGAAAAAAACATGCAAATAAGCAGCACTCTATTCCTTTCTACTCCATATATGCCAGAGTTGAACATGTGTGTCTGTATAGACAGATGCACACACTGGGTTTGCAGACATGGCTGTGAATTGAGTAATTCTTCTGGAGTGACAGCAACAAAGCAGATCATTAATCTGCTAATCACAGAGCCAGAAGGTCTGCAACTATGCTCTTCAGTTATACCAAGTTTTTGTTCTTTGTTACCAAGTTCTTCAAATTAAATGATTGAAACAATGGCCAGAAGCTAAAAGATCAAAAACTGAGCAGGAACAGAAAAAAAATAGAAAGCAGAACTAAGAAAAGTGCGGGGCATAATATACTTAAACATGCACAAGTGCAAGTAGTCCACACATTAATGTATGGAACAAGCTGCTACAGGTGCTGTTTTCATTATGGTATATCCTCTGAGATGCTTCTCGCTGCATATGGTTAGTGGCCATCAGTCCCCCCAGGATTCAGCGTTGCAGTTGTACAGAAAGGAGCAATATAACTTCTTAAACACAAAGGGTCACAACTTTCTTGTGACTAGTTATGTAAGACAAGTGCCACAAAAGACCTAAGAACATAACTATAGGATCAAAATTGAAGTTCTCAAAGCCTTCACTAAGTTGCTCTCAGTGCTCACAGCACTTAAATACCCACATCCCTGAAGTCTGCACCACTAATACACTTTGTAAGTATCTATGCTTCCGTTACTTGAGGTTCTGTATATATTCATGCAAGTCCCAACAAAACTCAGATGTTTAATCATCTGAGTTGGTAAACATACTCTTTTCCTCCTCATAATCCTCAAATAATAGCTCAGGCTATTTGTACCCCTGAGTTGGAATCCCAAGAAAGGATGAAGGCATCTTTCAAAAAATGAAAATTAAACTTAAGATTTGTCCCTGTCCTCAGAATTTCTTGCTCACACAGGCTGCCTTGATGGTATTGTGGCTTCCTCCCTGAGACACTTGGGCTTTTCTAGGGACGAGCTGGATTCTGCTCGAGGGATGAGTGGCTCGTGGCCTCGAGGCCGCTTTTAGGCAACAACAGGGCAGAATAAATGCCTAACTCCCTGAGACAAGCAGGGCTTGACATAAATAAAACAGATCTTATGTCAGTGGGGAGGAAAAAAAGAAGAATAGACATAAGACTTAAGAAAAAGCACAAAGTCAGTGCCAGGGTCCAGGCGAGAATCCAGAGGGCTTTGGGGTTCGGGTCTCATTCAGGCAGTGCAGCTACATCTCATGGTGGACACTATTCAAACAAGACAGTTGGCTGAGGAAATAGCTTACCACAGGAAACAAAAAATGGTGAAGAGGAAGTCCCAACTCCATGGAATTACAGTACGGCTTTGGTTCAACCCTCCAAAACTGCTCAATCCCTAATACCACTTCTGAAGAGCATAAGGATCAATGCTGGACACCCAATCATTAAGAAATCATCACATTGTACTTTTACAGGACTAGCAGATAGCATTTGTAATCTGTATCTTTAAAATTAGCACAGGTAGATGCTTAGTTAATGAAAGCTGAAGTGAGATTGGTCTTGGTATTTTACATCTTCCCAAAAATCTGGCTATCAAAAAAAAATGAGCTATTTTGCCATTGGAAATAGTCTTTATGCGCTGAGCTAGATCCTGATGGTATTAGTTAGCATTGCTCTACTGACTTACTGGAGCTTTATCAATTTAATCAAAATGGAAATTTGGTCTGTTAGTTGAGAAAAAGAAGAAATATCTCCTGATAATACCTAAATATGCATAATTTGGTAAACAGTTGAGTCAGTTTACCTGAAAACAACTGTGTAATTGTTGTGTACTCTGCACACTGGAATCTAACAATTACATGAAAAATTTTACATTAAGATATGTTATTTAAATCAAAAAAGATATTTAATGTATTAATGTAATATATGCAAATATGAACGTCAGAGTTTAGCAGAAGATATAGAGCATGAATAAGAAAAAAGAAATCTGTCCCTATATATGTGAATTCACAGAATATGCTTGCAGATGATAGTTTTCATACCTTGTGAACTTTGTTTCTCACTTTAAAAAAATGTGCTGCAGTATACAAAGAATAAATAGGTCATAATGGTGCCTAGAGACCAACTTTGACAGTCACAGCAACCTTCAGAGGCAGAAGCACACAAATATAACTTTTGTAAATAGGAGCTTATGCTTCTGCCGACCTACCTGAGGGATACACTTGTGAGTTTTCTCTGTTTGAAGATTTTGTGATGTAGACGAAACAGAATTTGCTTTTATGGTAGCTAAGCTGAAAATGAAAAGTTTAACATATTTCCTATTTGACCACATATACTTCAGCAGTTACCTCTGCTGAAGTTGGAGAAATATTCTCACTTTCAACAGGTTGCTGTTGTCTTGCAAACTCTGCTTCTCTGGGACTCAAAAGCCATATTGAATTGCATTTTAATGAGGCATTTCCCTTCTTATTTGGATGCTGTTGTAGGCAAGTGAAAGAATAAATCGTAATACACATATTCAAATTTATGTATTTAGCCATGAATTAAAAGGTGCTCAAGATCCTTTAGAAAATAATTAACCAATTTAAAACATTTTGAAGAGAAAGAGGTTGTCACCTAATGAGCTCCCAGTATGCCATGAGTGATGAAGTACAGCTGTCCTGTAAGATGAGGCTAAATACTACAGGGCAGATGAGACACAAAAGGCAGTAACTTAGCAGAATGATAGGAGGAAGAACAAAGGTAGAACTGCTACATCAGATTCTTTACTTATATATCATCTCCTCTGAAGTTAAGCTCCTCTTTCTGTTTGCTGCTGTGTGCATTTCAGAAATCAACATTCACAGACCATACAAAAATGTGAATTTTAACATATGAATCGTGAATATTTAATTATTCTTCTTCGTGTTTTTTCAAGAACATTTGACAATTATTTCATAAGACAGATTTTTCCCTAAGTGAAAACGAAAGCCTGCAACAGCTGAATTCAGATATCTGATGACTGCTGACAGAAGTGTTCGGGGATGCTCAGACTGCTATGCAGAAATGTTAGATGTGTCATTTTTTGGTTGTGATTCTGGATTCACTAAAAAGGCAATTTGCAACATGTAGGTACCAAGCCTTATGTAATGGAATACTTTACACATGTGTGCAGGCACATACATGGAGTAAGACACACTCCAAGACTCTCAGAAACCTCCCCAGAACATGTATTTTGGTACAGTGAGGTGTGGAAGCTCTTGGCCCAGACAGGGGTTGGATGAGGATGGGTGAAAAGCCTGCAGTGCCTTGACATGGCTTGCTGCCTCTCCACTGCACGTGGCCCAGCATAGCTGAGGTTCACATGAAATCATTTGTAGGGGAAAACGCCTTTACAGAGTGAAGAGAAGGTGCTGCCCATACAGAAGGCACTGCAGCAGAGCCCCCTGCTTTGAACTGAACAGTCCTTAGACATCTACAACCCCACTTTTGTAATTTACCAGTTCTCTAAAATATATTTCTTGCGGTGGTTCTATTAAAGACCAAGTGCTGTGTCAACTATTAGGGATGTGCGGGAAATGTGAGCTGAATATCCATCTCCTTGGGTTAGAAAGCTCTGGTAAGATATTGAGAGAGTTGAAGGACATGGGAGTTGAATAAATACCCTCCATTTTGGTGCAGTGTTATAAAATACATCTGGAATTACAGGACAGATTTTTGGTCCAGGCTTTCTGCAGCTTCAGAATAGCGCTAAGGGGCTATAAAACTATATTAAAGCTGATGCAGTTGAAGCACTTTTATAATAAACTCGGCTTTGAGTTAGCATGAGCAGAAATAGACGTGTCCCTCAGTTCTTTCTGAAGCCCTGTGCCATTAGAGGGATGACCAGGGAGTTGAGATGACCAGCTTAAACAGCAAGGTGTGCAGGAAGAAACTGTACATTGAGCTTTATAAAAGCAATTTTAGCCAGTCAAACAGGAATAATGAAAACCTTTTCAGAGGCAGAGGCCATCTCATGCTCTTGCTCAACTTAGAGACAATTAAAAAGCTGTCCCTACCACACAGACAGACCAGCATCTCAGCAGCTGCAGGTAGGGCTAACACCTGCTGAGGAGGCAGGTCAGTAGAGATCCTTTGCTGCTCCTAAAAAGGCATGTTGTTTATACAGCTCACAAGTTCATTAGAGTCTCATTCTGGAGCCCTTGAGGTATTTCTTCATAAAACTTCCTTAGCGAGTCAGAATAAGTCAATATTGTCATTAGTCATCGCCTCCCCACTCCACATGATACATAAATAAGGGAGGAAACAACCGTTGCAGACATCCAGCTTGATCTTCTGCCTAATGCAGGCTGTAGGACTGCCTGAAGTCTTAACATCTCTACGAGCTTTTCAGCGTAAAAATGTAAAACTACATCAGGTCTCCATTTGGCCCAATATATTGCTGTTTATTTCTATTAATGTTATATCTGGAAATCATGACCGAGATAAGGTGGCAGGCAGTGCACAACAAGGGCTTGAGTCATCTCACCTAACTTTATCTATCTATAATGTAATATCTGATTTAAAGTGCTGTCAACGGGAAGGGGTAGTGAGGGAGAAGTATGTCCAGAGAGCAATTCTTGTTATTCCAGTCTTAGACAAGAAAGATTAATCATCCTCAGATAGTGTCTCTCTCTGTATTAAATGTACAGAGAGTCTGGATAACTAACTGAAATAAGATTTCTCACTTTTAGAAGGCTAACGTACAGTGAAGTAAGTCTTGCCTAATTGCCTAAAAAACTTAGAGTCAAAATGAGGTAGACCACAGATATGAAGGAAAATAATTATACAGATATGAGAAGGGATTTGCCTAGAGTAACACAATTGCTTTTCCCAGGTGATTCTTCCCAGCAGACTATCCTCTTTTGGCCCATTCTGCTCCTTCCCCAGGTTTTATCAAAGAGTGTCATGCAGTAAGACCTAAGAAATACAGTAAAAAGACTCCTTCGATTTGTCACCTGCACAGCTAGGTAATAAGATGAATAGACAGTTTTCACACACACTTCTATACAGTTTTCAAATATAACTTGTTCTTTTCCAGGTAACAGAGGTGGAACTGAATGAAGTCTAATAACTTGCTCAGTTTACTGCAATGTTATTAAAACTTTAATATTACTATGCTGGATTTTCAAAGTAATTTCCAAAATTATTTCCAAAAAGTAGTTCCAGTTACACTGGAGATGATGGAAAAAGACTTAATTAATCCTGATGGCTCTCTGCTTTCTCACAGAATATTTAAATATAAAAGTACAGATTTTCACTGCAGATGACAACTTCATTGTCTCAAGGCCTTCTCTGATGCTTACTGTAGTAAAATTTAAAAAAAAAATTAAAAAGCCTCAAATTTATTTAATTGATCTTTAGGTGGTACTCTGGGAGTCTTCAAAAAATTCATTGTGTTTCTTATTTGAACTTAATCATGAAACTTAGGAGGCCAAACTTCCTAAACTGTTGCCTGTCACCTTAAAAGATAATTAGTCACTGAAATGTAACCTAATCAAAAGAAAAAAAAATGCATGGAACAGCTTCTCCCTGTGATGTCAAATAATACCTTTGCCAGACAATACAAATTTCTTTGTAGAATGCTAGAGAATTCTAATATTGTTGCTGAATGTGTCATCAAACTACTTCTTCAGGACTGATAAATAGAAGACTGAAGAAGGAATGCTGAGAAATATTCATACAAACATCAAAAATCCAAAATAATTGTATTCATCCACAAAGCTATCTTATCAGTCAGAATGGATGCTCCAGTAAATATGTGTGCTGAAGACATAACTCCATTAATAAAAACAAGCAATTTTCGATACTATTACAAAGGTACAGAAATGTTATCAAATGAATGATAGTATTGTATAAATCAATGGTGTGTCCTTGTCTGGAATACTATGTTCGACAAAAGAAGCTGTACCAGAAATAGATGGACTTGTGTGGAATACGAATAAGCAACATTACTGAAAACATAGAGTTTGGGTACATGAGAATAGAATGTGTAATATAAAGATACACAAAAAAACCCCAAACTCACAACTACTTACTGAAAATACAAATCACTTTCTGTCTTACATAAAACAGGAATTTGCTCCAGCTGTACTCATATTTCTGCAACATTTGTCTTCTGTAAATTGTCTAGCCTTGTAAGACTTCTTGTAAGAAAAAAAAAAAAAAAACAAACCATATAAACAGAAAAAAGAAAAAGTCATGCAAATGTGACTAAATATTAAGGTCAGTATTTTTTATCAGCAACGTGGCTTCAACAGGACATTTAAGAATTGCCTGCATAGTTCATAGTTTACAGGTGAGGATGTCCAACTCTTTTTGTTTTTACAGATCTGGCCCCGAGTGAAAACTTACTTATTCATTCCTAGTACAACACTAAGTGCACACGAGAGGTCTCTGAGAGCACGTAGCTGGCAAACTCATTAAGGAGTATGAAATCATATCATTTAAGTGCTGTTCTGATGGTGTCTCGGGTCTGAGCATACAAAACAGTGCAATGATGTGTTTGAGCTTACGCTGGTTTGCTAATATTGGCTAAGTAAGTATCTGGACATGGAAATATCAGCATTCATTACCTTAATCAAACTACAGGCCAGGAGCCGTTTGGAGGATGTCAGCAGCAGGGAGGGATTCATTACAGTCCTCTACAACGTCCCTTCCCTCAGCAACCTGTGACTCACAGCTCTTGTTTTTATTTTCTCCTTCACAGCAGCCAATTTAGAGATAGGCAACCTCTGACCCAAATAAAAGCAACTATTTCTAGCTGTTTGATAGCATTTAGCTACAGTCTTGTGCTGTTTCCCTCAGGCAAGAAGTCTCTCAGCTCTGTAGCAAACACTGGTCCATGTCCCCTGAGCTCTCCAGCTCTTGCATACCTGCCCTGGAGCTGCCAGCGGGATCCCAGGCTTCCTCCTCCGGTGTCTGACAGAGAAGGGCAGTGACATGGATGTCGGAGCAGCAACATGCCCGCAGAGTACAAAGCAGCGCAGTTGGGTGGGAGAAGCCAGAAACATCCTCAGACTGCATGAGGCTGTTGCTGGACATCTCTCTTCGATTGCAGGTCCTGCCTTCCCAGTCCTGGGGGGCAGCCGCCCACCGAGAGCCAAGCTACAGGAGCACAGCCTGAGACGGCACCCTGCCAGGACAAGCTGTGCTGTGAATCCCAACGACTGATCGATGGACCAATCCAAGATTAAGAGACGTATTTGCTGAAACATGGGTGTTTCTTATACATACAAATATACATGTATATATGTGTGTATGTTCACATGTGCATAGCTATGCCTACGCATATATGTATACAAGCTAAAGAGTGGGGTTTGTATAGAACAGATCTGTTTGTTACCTCGTTTCACAAATCACCAAAAAGAGGGTTAGGAGAATTTAGAAGTTATTACAACATGCTGGGTTTGGTGGGCTGGTTCACAGTTTTTTGGTTGGTTTTTTTTTTTTTTTTTGCAAGGGGTGGTGATTCAGTGTTTCTCTTAGGTATTCTTGGAGGCAAATAAAGTCTTCTAAACTTGTATTTTATTTTAAAAATAGGGATAAAAGCCCAATGTTTTAGATCAAACAAAATGTTAACTCAGGAAAAAAGGCAGGGCAGCTCTCCCTTATTACGGTGCCTGGAACACTGTGGTGCGCTTTGTGAACTCCAAGGAAAAGCTGGAAGGAAAGCAATTCTCTCACAAGGATACACAGACTATAATCTTCACAATATGCTGCTTAGCCAGCTGGGAACTGGGCTTCTCCCTCAGGTAAAGAGAGCTAACAGCCAGGGCTGGGCTCAGTTATGGATTTGGATGTTCCTGTTGAATCCTGAGCCCCGGGGGATGAGGTGGACCTCTAAGATGTAAGGTGCAAAGAACAGCTAGCTTTTAAGTTGATACCAGCACCACTGGCTCTGTAGCACTCACATTACTGTTTCAACAATATCTGAGGGCCAGACAGCTATTAATCTCAGAGTTGGAGTGCTGCCTGTTGTTTATCTGCTGTCAGGTTTATTTGATGTCAGGTTTCTGAACTGCTGTTCTTCCAGGGCTCTGAAAACACATATGGTGGTCACTAGAGATGGAAGTGCCTGATATTAAACCAATTCATTCAGTAGCCCGTTTTTGTAATATTGTTTTTGAAAACAGTTGGTATTTATGTTTTACATCTGGCTATAAGATCTAAGGTGTTTACCCAACCAGTAGCCCGTTTTGGTCGTTAATGGTTTCACTGCACAGACAGAGAAATCAGCTCTAAAAAAAAAAAAAGCTCATGGAAGAATGTACATACAGCTGTAATATCTGTAATAAAGAAGAGAACAGGAGACGGTATGCTAAAGCATTGTATTTAAACACACAACTACAAAGGCAGAAACATAGTTTTCATGAAGAACCAGGGTAAAGTTCTAGTCTAATATTTCTCTTAATAGTATTTCAAATACTACTCATTATATTTTACTTTATTCATTTTTCTACGTGTCTTTCTTAGAGTCAACTGGGAACTACTAGCAATTATTTATCAGAGTTTAGAATAGTAATTAGGTTGAATTGTTTAACATATTTTTGATGACTTGAGCTCTGACCTGTGTTCCAGGAATGAGTCACCCTGAGCAGTACAGAAAGAAGGTTGTGCTAGATATAAATACACAATATTGTCTCATCATCTTCCTTCCTCATTAATGCTAGCAGTTCATTCATATTTCAGGTATTAGTGTTTCATTTCTGTAGCCTCTAAACATGGTGATTAGCCCTCTATGACTCCTCCGTGTTCTGTTCTGCTGCACAGAAAATCACAAAGTATGTAAATACTTAAATATATAGAAGATTCTTATTTGCTGGCACTGTGTGCCCCGTGTACATTGATCTTATTGTAAAAGAAAGGCAGTATTACATACTCTCAACCTCACACTACATTGTTTTTTAAATTTTTACTTCTTTGTTGGTTTTTTTGTGCCTCTGTTTGATCTAAAGCAAACTCATAATGACTGAACGAATGAGGCAAGCTGCATAACAATAGCCAGTATTCATGGCAGTTTCCTAATTTGTGTAATTCTCCTGCCACACTGGCACACACAGATCCCTTCCTTTTTCCTCCCATCCCACCTAAATGAAATTTTTAGTACTTCTACTTAATTAAAATTAATTTCTGAGGACTGACTGCTTGGCTGATCTTCAAAGCTGTTAATAGATTTAGATCAAAATCTTCCTAGCATAGTGGGGAGTATTGTTGAAAAATGAACTTTTAAAAAACAAAAGCTCTTGATCCTTCTTCTAATTTTTCAAATGCATTTAAAAGACAAAAAATGTTCTTTTGGATAAAGTATATGCTTTTTCTTTGCTTCTCCTCCACTTTCCTCCTTTTTAAAAGCAAAATGGGAGAAGGCAGAAAAGGGGAGGAAGATAGACTCAGGAGTAAACAACAGCTATAAACAAAAACATTTCTAAATGTTTCAAAAAAAGTTCTCTGTGTGATACCAATGAAAAATCAAAAGGAATGTCTGTCTTCATTATTTGAGCAAATGAATGAGAGCATTTTCTGAAAAACTTACATGAATTTTAACCTGTTATTGGGAAATGTTTCTCATTTCTTCTTGGTTTTAGGATGCTGTGACTGGAAGAGGGCCACCAGTTGCCCACCAGTTACCAGCTTCCTCTCCAACACAAAACTAGGTGGAAACTTGTTTAAATTTTGCTTTGAAACAAATTGAGAAAGGATCTTGATAGCCCTGGAGTGTTGCATCTTGTCTTTTATCAAGAACAGAACGTCTGCATTTTCCACTCGAAATGACCTTGTTCCATTTTCTTTTTTTTTTTTCAGTGTCCTGCGACAGCAACCTCTGTTCTTCATCAGACCTGACTTTTCCACATCCCAGGCTGGCCAGCTCTGTTGGACTCTGTTGGACTGCAAAATGATAAACACCTATACTTATTTGATTTTCATCTGCTAATGTCCTTTTATTTTGAAAAAGAACATGTTTCTCCTTGTATTGTTATCTCATAATTCAGTAACTGCCTGTCTTTGGCCAGTCATAAGAGCTTTCTGTTGGTTACTTTATTTTGGCAAGCTTTAGAGATGGATGTGCGTAAGAAAGGACTTCTGTCTCTTCATCTGTTTGCCCCACTTTTTTTTGTAAAATAAAAGCCATCTGGATTTTATTTTGCACTGAAGAATGTACAGCATGTACAGAATTTGTTTTCCATGTGAGAGACAGCATTCAGTTACGACTGCTTGGATTGTAAGCCTGCAAATGTTTGTGGCAAAATACCTGGCTTCAAGTTCTGCTTTCTAAAAAGAAATGTGAGCTAAGCTTGATCTTGGGGGTGAAGGAAAGGGGGTGGGGGGTGAATACCATGTTGGAGAGCCTAAGACTTTCGCATAACCCACGCTCAACCATTAACATGCTGCCCTGAACTTTGTGTGGCCCATGTTAGTAATACGTAGACTCCTATAATCATGCGGCAGTTCTGCTGAGAACAGATCAAAACCTCAAATAAGACCTATGATGGCTTTAAGCCAGGGGAAGAAAAACACAGCTAAAAACCAACTTGAGGAAAGTATAAATTTAGCCTGTGGTGTACTATGTACTCAAAGCATGCTGTTGGGGGGAGGGGGGGTGTGGTTTGTTATTGTGAACTTCTCTGCTTTGCAATAACAACTCTCCCACCAATGCCTGCCATAGCGATCATCACCATCATCATCATCATCATCATCATCATCGTCATTCAGAAAGAACACCTAGGCTTTATGGTGAATATTGTGGAAATAGTATAGGTATCATACATTTTTGCCTCTGACCTGTCATGTGTATATACTGAAGAAAACTTGTTCAAAATGCTGATGGTGGCTTACACGGAAAGTGCTGACTCTTCCAGGAGCACAGCATGGCCCAAGTGAGTAAGAAGGAAAGCATGGTCATGTTCTGCCCCCTTCATCCCCCGCATCCCTCAGCCTGGCAGGCTTTGAGGAACAAAGAGCCCAGTCCCAGAAGGGCTTCACTGAGCTAGTCTCTGCATTTCCTAACTTTCTAGGGTAGAAGAGACCTTGTTAATCTACCAAGATGCAAAAGTAACTCATTATTCCCCCTTGGAGACAGGACAAAATGCCATAGTCCTAAAACTGAATCTAAAAGCAATTCAAGAAATTATCCTAGGCCCAGGTTCAGTCTGAAATATTGCTGTATACTTAATTCTGGCCCAAGCATTAGCATCCAAATCTACCTCCAAGATAAAGCACTGCTTGCAAGCTTAGGTACAAGGAGGAGGGAGGGACACTTTGACAGGTTTCCTTTGTCTCTTGCCCTACTTCAATGTGATCCAAGCTAACTGAGAATTAAAAAAGAAAAAAGAAAGAAAAGAGAAAGAAAAAAGAAAGGAAGAAAGGAAGAAAAGAAGAAAGAGAGAAAGAAAGAAAGGAAGAAAGAGAGAAAGAAATAAGGAAAGAAAGAAAGAAAGAAAGAAAGAAAGAAAGAAAGAAAGAAAGAAAGAAAGAAAAGAAAGAAAGAAAA
>VYXH01002106.1:24366-94900 GCA_013397275.1 Burhinus bistriatus
AAAAAAAAAAAAAAAAAAAAAAAGAGTGAGAGAGAGAATGATGCAAAGTCTATTACAAGAAGAGGATTCTGTTATCAGATGTGATTATCTCTGGCTATACTACAAGATTATCATATTTGAAAAGAAAAAAAGCAGTCAGAATTAAGATCTACATTCTGCTGAAACCATTAGAGTTGCTCATAAATGCATTATCAAATAACTCTCCAAATGGATATTATTTTCACCGGAGAAAGCTGTTATACCCAAGTGTATTGGCCATATAACTGCATTGTTGTTAAAACACATTATCTAGTTTACAGAGAGCTTTGCATAGGGAATGTATATGTGCTCATCAGCAAAGCATTTGCTTGTTTTCTTCAGCAAGCCTATTTTCTGTACCTGCAATATATGTGACTAATATTCAGATCCTCTTTCCTTTCAGGTAGTTTAGCAACCTGTCAAATGTTTGCTTGCCAGTTTAAGTTTATTGATCTACCACAGCACTAAGTCTCTCAAGTTTTTGGGGGATTTGGATTTAATTGCTTCCCTCACCTCAGATAACGCAAGCCACAAGACCGTGTAGCAGCTGACAGCATTGCTCATGTGTACACCTCAACACCCTAAAGCATGTCAAATATGTTGTTGATGTGGGGCTTTTATGGGTTTCCAGCATAACCATTTTAACCAGTGAGCTTGGCTGACTATGTTATGTGTAGCTGAAGGCATTTCCTAAGCAGTGGAAGTCTGCTGTCCGATTACGCAGGACAGTTGAGAGGACAGGTGTCGCAACAAAAAGGATTGATCAAACCTAAGCTTGGCACAGACCTTATTGAAAACTGTTAATCTTCATATGATTCACATCCATGGTCTCCTGTGCCAAGGTAATGACATTTATCTTCTTCTGAGGCCTTTGTTCCTATTTTCAGTCATAGAAACTGTCTCATCTTCTTCATACCCTTCCACACTTTTCTTTTTCACTTCTGTTAGCTGCAGTAATACGGTATATTTGCACCTGGAGATTATCAGGGTCAGGTAGATTTTACCTCACTATGTAATGCTCTGGACATCATGAGACAACCTCAATTTGTAGTTGCACATACTGGTTAATTGATTTCCTGTTTGCCATACTGGATCTGCTTAGCTCTTTTCAGTTTACATGCAGCTCATCTGAACTTGTTCTTCTTGATCATATTTTTCAGTAAGAGTGGAAGCAGAACCTGCATACATGGTGGACTAGCTTTTAGCATTTTCTCCTGTCCTGTTTATCTAACCAAAACCCACACAAAAGATCCCATCATTTTATGGACCAAGACTTTGCCTTAAAATAAAATTAAAAAAAAAAAAAATTATGCAAATTTATCTGAAAATAGAATTGTGAAAATCACTAAAGTCTATTTCTTAGTATCCATAAAATTTGGGAAGAATAATGTTAAAATGGTGCAGAACTGGGTTAATTTTTTTTAATCCTAGAAAACCTATTTGCAGTTTAAAAGACAAGGTTTGTAATACCTATTAAATAAACCTCAATGCCAATACCCAAGGGCTTCTTATAAAGTTCCCTTCCACCCTGCCAGAATGCACTAGGAAAATGACTGGGAAATGTGGATAGCAGGGCAACATTGCTTTTGAAGAAAGCTTAAGCTACCAAAATATGTCTTGCTTCCTAGGCTAGTGAAATGTATTTGAGGTTTTAGGTAGAGGCTACAACTCTAAATGATCCAGATGTCTCTCTTCTAAGACTGAGTCTTAGTAATTCTCAGAGGGAGCACATATTGGCTCCCCAGAATTTCCAAAAAGGTTGCATTAATACAGAGGAGTCATAACAATGAGAGTAGATTTATGGTAGCTACAGTTGATCAGGAAATCATGTCATCCCTTTACAAACATTTCCATTCCACTGAATTCCTTCTTTTTTATTACTTTAGTGATTCTAAGTGTTGTCAAAAAATTCTGAAAATTTATTCAGAAAGTAGCTGGATTTTAACAGAAATAGCATTTTGATTTCAAATTTTGAATATTCATAGCAAAATAATATTGATTTGCAGAAGTCCATTTTCCTATTTCTTTTGACTGTTTTGTACAACATTTCTATTCTGTCAGAAAAGCGTTTTCTTAAAAGAAAGGAAAGACAAATTCTATCCAGTGAATGAAGAACTCATTCTTCTCTGCTTCATTGCTTTAACGTTACCACATTTCTTAAAAAACAGTACCTGCATCATTCTGGATGTTCTGGCTGCTCCCTGCTCTAGAAGTCATTGCAGCCAGTGATCTCCAAAAAAGGGACTGGCTTCTGAGAGCTGATGCTGCCTGCTCAGTAGAGCAGCATGCAACACACACTACAAGTGAGTGCAACTGAGGATGGCCCAGAAGTGATTTGAAGCTGCCCTGTGCCTTCCTCCCATGCTGACTTCCAAATTCTCTTGTTTGTAGCCTTCCCCTGCTTGCAACCAGCAGGACAAAAGGACTAACCTGATTCTCTCTGAAGCAGAGAAGCAGATGTAGAGGTCAGCGACAACAGCCCACTACCCCAGTTGCACATCTCCACCTCACCCTGCCTGCCCTCTGGCAGTTCTTAGCTGCTGTTCAGTTGGGAGCTGGGAATGGTCATAAAAGCCTGGAAAGTTTCTTTGCTTTCAGAAACCGGTCAATTTTATCATTTTTCAAGCAAGCTTTTCCAATCATAGCTTCCCACAAGCCAGAACTCTGTTTATACTCAAGGCATGGTTTAAATATGCTGTCCAAATCCAACAAACCTATCAGCGTACGTTTTTACCCTTCCTTTCCTTTCAGCTGCCACCTTTTGTGTCATAAAGTACTACTCCATAGCAGAGTTCAGATAAAATATTTTATCTGGCTTAGGTAATTTTCCAAAGTATTTTTCATTAGTTTTAAAACCCTTTTGTTCTGATAAAGGCAAACGCAAAAATCTGCATGTTTGTGTGTCTCTTACTTCTTGTATGAACTTCCTTTTACTCAGCTGATGTTTGTATGGCATTATCTAATGTAAGCCAAAGGGGAAAACTCCATTAGGGGAGAATGCCAACAACTGTAGACTGAGATAGCAGCTTCCTTCCAGCAGTTTGCTTTGACTAATGAAAGAAAGCTTTAATGTATACATGCTGATCTCGGAGACATCAGAGATATCTTACTCGCGTTCAAGGGACCACTGCATATTCATAGGAAATAAGCATAAAGAAAAAGCACAAAGTGTTGCAAAACACAAATGAAAATAAATTTGTAACTGAAAGATCTGCTGATCATCCTTCCCCCAACCATGGGCAACATGAACAAAATGAGGACATTTTCATCCACCTTAAAAAAACCTATCTGGAAATTAAAGATTCTCAGAAGAGCTCTCATTTCCAGCCTTTTGTCAGAATGAGGTAATCTATTTACAGTGCCATTACACCGGAAGACTCTGTAATGGCAAAGATTTGCAAGAGGTGTAGGTGTATGTGACATCCCAGAGTGTTGCATTCTGGGATGGCTTTAGCCGGACAGGAGAGCCTGGGGCTGTTCATAATACTTAAAGAGAAGGGAGAAAAATAGAGTGGATTTAATTCTTCATCTTACCTGACAAGACAACCGGCATCTCAAAACAGCTGACATGTTTTTCATCACTGATCACCTGTTTCTGAGCCTCAGTTCCACAACTCCATGTAGGAGATTGTGAACATTTACTGGAGACAACCTTTCTGGTTTCCAGAATCACTGAACAGTGTTATTTATCATTCATAATATGAGTGCCTTTATCTGCTTTTTTGGAGGGTTCTTCAGTGGGTGGAGGTAGGGCAAGTGCTAACAAAGATGACATCTCTGAGTGGTGGGGGAATGGGATTTGTGTACAGCAGCACAAGTCCTGTGGGGATGCTCTGTTTAAGGGGTGATGAGGGAGATAAGTTCTACATATGACTAAGTGGACTCTACTAGAAGAAGATAGCCTCCGGAAACTGGCAGTCTTGGATATGAAGGCCAGCCTGCAAGATCTTCAGTCCTCACACGTGCCACTATACAGTTTCCCTAAAGAAAGTCCTTTGATGTCTGTCCTTTACAATGTTCTGTTTCTTGAATAGACTGAGACAACCGTTGTGGACCTGTCAGTCAATCATCTATTCAGGTGCATCGTTGCACATGCAGTTTCCAATGGACTGGTAAGCAGTTTGGTTTGTACAGGCACAGAAAGGGAGTTGTTTTCCCAATGCAGTAGGTGAGTAGTACTCATCTCAAGACTCAGAATCAGCCTTTGGAGGAGCCTTTCTCCCTGGACAGATCTCTCATGGCAATATAGGATAGCAAGATGTCTAATTTAGGCTGCCACAATCAACTTGGTGGGGCCAGGAACTTATTTCTCAAGTATCACAGTAATGAAATGAGACATCTAAAGCGGCAGGGGAAAATCTGGCCTAAAACCTATTGGGCAGTAACACAGTATTCACATTCTCTTTATAACCTATCACTCTCTGAGTTGCTTGATTTTCTGGGAAGAGAGACACTCCAATGCCTTCCTATGAATTCATGCATTTCGTATTTGTAGAATTATTCAACCCCTCAAGCCTCTCTATCCTAATAGTTAGGAAGTTCTCCTTGGAAGGAGAATATTCAACTTCAGATGTTGGTCTTCAGACCCTGCACTGAATCATATTCAGTGCTTAAAATGTAGGATCAGTCCTTCACCTGTTCATAGACGTATCTCAGTAATACATCGCTATTCAGAATCTGTTTAGGCTCAAGCCGCTGTTCTTAGATTACACCAGACAGTACATAAAAACAGTTACTAGGTAATGTAATTTGTCTGGCATACCCACAGAAGACATACCATTACGTACAGCTGCTGATGGCTGAAAACAAAATTATTGACAAATAATCATAATCCAGATAATAGTGAGAGGTGATGATCTATTTTGTAAAGGAAAATGGAGATCAACCTTGTTTACATATAACCAAACAAAGACCCAGACTAACCACTAGGCAACATAATTTTAGCTTATTGCATTCAGAAGAACCCAAACACACTATTTCACATGACTATGACTGAACTTAAAATATAAATAAAGACAGATATATAGTCCAGCTTCTTTTAACCAACTAAACGAATAAGTTAAGTTCTTCAGCGTAATGCACATGGTATGTTTCTGCTAAGTGTCTTACACCCATTACAAACTTTCTTTTAAACCAAGCTGCCTTATTTACTTTCCTGAAACGGTTTTGCGGTTAATTTATGAATCTGCTTAAATATATGACTGTCCATAAAGTCAATACAAGTATGGTAGTAAAATGGAACCAAACTTGTCAATACAATGAACAAGCTTGAGAAAGATTAGATGAGTTTGGTTTTGTTATTTTGTTTTCTGACAAATATGCTTTAGGTTCTTTTAGTTTGCTTCATGGTTGCTGAGCCTTGAGAATACATAAGAGTCATATTTTGATGCTTTCTTCATGGTGTCTGTGCAAAAATAATACTCTAAAAGAGAAAAGCAAGAAGAAAAAATGAATAAGAGCAGTGGGAAGAATGGAGAGGCAAGGTGAAAAGGTAGATGTTGATAGATGTTTCCAACCGACAAATGGTCCCAGCTGTTCTGAAAGTAAACCCCTTTCAGGCCAAAGACCTTGATGACAGAAGGCAACCTGGGACCATAGTGCAGACTGGAGCATGAAGTATAAAAATCATAATTGCTTTCTGTTCCTTGAGGAGAGAAGAGAGACTGAATTTTAAGCAAAGCAGAATGTTGGAAGAGATTGATGAAGGGAACACAAAGTGTTGCAGACCTCTCTTGCTCAGCACTATTACCAGGGAGTTGCTCTTGACATATGCCTCTCTTACTAGGAGGCAGGATGCTCCCACCTGCCAGGATGAGGGTCTATGAAAGCTCCTTTAGACAACAGAAATAGCAAAACCTGACCTATTTCGTGCTTTCCCACTATTCTCAGTCAAAGAACTATTTATTCACTAAAGTTCCTGCATGCTCTCTTCTGTGCCTCTACTTCTTATTTCAGAATCAGCTTCCCAGGCCAAGAGGTCATTTACTCCTGCCTTTTTATTTCCTTTCATTGGCCTCCTGATCCCCTGAAGATGGCCCTTTTGCACACCAATGCAGTTTGAAAATTACAAGAAATTAAATTTCAATCTCTCACACAATGGCAGGTGCATCCTTTTCTGCTCTGCTAGTGGAAGAAGAATAGCAGCTGCCCCGCCAGAACAATAAAACTACTTTCCAGCTCTCTGTGACTAGCTGTCATTGAACAGCCATGCATAAATATAATCCATGGAGATCCCAAGGGTGGCATTTCTCATCTCTTATCAGCTCTGCTGCACACACCAGAATTCGATAAGACACCTAGAAGGATGATAAAAGCTGCTATAAATCTAAGTAGAAATAATAAAAGCAATAGTAAAATATCAATAGAATTATGGAAAATCAGTGGCTATATTATTCTGATACTGGTTTAATTATTCATTTCTAAAATCTTTCCTTCTTCTCCTTAAGCCAAGAGAAGCTAAAATAGCAGATCTGTATTTTCATATTAACCTGACAGATCAATGTCCTTTTGTATGCCTGAAACAAGTTCAAAATATCTTCTAATTAAAAAAAAATTATTATATCAAATATAGTCTTTCAAAGTAACCTCTTGAACCCTTTTAAGTATCCACACCACTGTGCACATACACATCCATATCTGGCCCTTCTTATCCCAAGTGTTTGCAAAGCGGTAGTGTACGTAATCCTGCTAAAATTATTTTGGGACTTATTAACACTGGAATAGCCTGGTGATCTGCCTGTTTCCATATCCTTTCTCAGGCAATGCTCTATGGCAGATGTTCCAGAGGAAAACATTAAATTCCCTATAGTGTACTTGACAATTGTGTAATACTACTGCTCGAGGGGAAATTTAAAACTTTCCCCAGCTGGTAATCAGCTCATATATTGAAGTATGAGGACAGTTAATTGTTATCCTACACAGTGTGACTGCAAATGATATTTTTATTCCTGAGCCTTTCTTTCTGAACCCTACTGTTTGCCTTCTTTTAGTAATGCCCTGTGACTGTGAGTTCCCAGGGCTAACTTCGTGTTGCATTTGGTTTTGTTCTCCATCTAAATGAGGTGTGTTTCAGTTTCATCCAACTTTCTCTTGCATGTCTTTCTCTTTTTTGTCTCAGGTAGTGCAAAGAGGAGATTCAAGCTGTCCTCAACTGTCTCTATATATGAGTAATTTTATATGCTTCTATGTCATCCATTTTTACCTCTTCATTCCTCAAAAGGAAAAGTTTGTGTATTGAACAAATGGTTCTATTCAAAATTCACACTGTTCAATCTTTCCTTTCAAAAACACCAATATCCCAGATAGGTCTAACCCATCACTTTGCAACTTAAAGGAAAGTACTATATGAGAACACAGTAATAATAGTAACTAATGACAATAGTTTGCCCTTCGTCACTACACCCAACAATAGCCTTGCACAAGTTTTTCTTGAGTACATTTGCAGTTGTGACAGACACTTTTGCATCTCAGATAATCCCATTCAGAGGAGCAATAGTAGCTGCATAAACTGGTCATTGCAATATTTTCAGAATTGGTCCTACAGGTGCGAGCGATACTGCAAAGTACACAGAGAAATATGCAGCCAGTGAAGCACGTCTCTCTCACTGAAACCAGTTGGCAGCTAGAGGATCAGCATCTCTTTTTCGCTGTGGTGCTCAGGGAATTATCAGTAGAGGCTTTCCTTGCACATCTGTGTGAGACTGTGACTGCAGTAACTTAAACATAGAAGGGATGTTGGGAGTGCTTCCAATGAGCCTTTCCATGCTATAAATACATAATTGCTGGTCTCAGATTTCCACATGTTGAAATCTGTTGACTGGAAGAGGTAACATTTGAATAGATACTACTGTGGAAAAAATGTGTCCTTTGTGGACAAGCTCTAGTGATACTAGTCCAGTAAACAGACAGCTTTTTAAAGCTTGGTTATCCAGATTATTTCCTTCTGTTTAGGAGAAAAAAAAAAAAAAAAAGAAAGAAAAAAAGCTATAGTTCTGTTTTTTTTCTTATACACGTTTGATGGGAAACCAGAAAGCACAAATGCTCCCTTTCAAAAGGAGAGGAAAAAAAAATAAGGTCAGCTCTGTAGGTCTTCTTGATGTATTGGGCAAGGAAATACGCATGAAGCTTTAAAGGTAGGAGGCATAATGAAGCACCATAGGGAATAGAAGTCAGTGGGGTGCACGGATGCATCCTTTCAGAATGATACCAAGGGGGTTAATGTCTGGCCTGGTGATAAAATCCTGGCATCTGTTACAGAAAACACAATGAGCATTGTTGTCATTGAGAGAATGGCTCTGTTTTTCCTGGCATGAGTTACTGTTTGGAAGCTGTTTTAAAATAGAAAAGAAAAAAAAAATCTCACTCTGAAAACTTAAAAATAAAGGCCTATGCCAGAATCTTGTTCTCCGCTGTATTTCTAGGAAGTGTTGTTGGTTCATTGTTCTGACAACATTATTTACATACCTTAAATACAATTGCTGCTGAAACGCACAGCAAACTGTACAGACTTTGACATAGACATCAACCACTGCATTGTGTGTGCATGAGCTCAGAAACACCAGCTAAGAGAAGTCTTCCCAAAGGCTGGCTGCAGGCGCAGGACAGCTGGGCTTTCTCCTTTGCCAGTGGAGAGCCTGCCACCCCCAGTGCAAGATTCAGAGCACCCAAATTAAGAGCCTCTTCAGACTGTCCCTAGACAAGCTTCTTTTTTTCCCGTTGGAGACCAGCCCCTAGCTAAAGTCCATCTTTGTGGAATGCCCTTCCAAAGTATGCCGAGTATTCACATGTGAAATAGGATTGCACCCTGCCCTTTTCACTAACCAATTCCCATTTTTTATGTTTTTCCTCAAAGGCGAAAAGATTTTGTTCATACCTTCTAGTCCACGTACATTAACAATATATAAAATATATCCTTCTGCTATGAGATAGCATCTCAGTTTGTACCCAACTAGACTCTGCACTCACAGTTTTGGGTACCAGAAGCAATGGAAGTAGACAGCAGGCTTCTCATTTTCCCTGCTAATTGTTCCGTCCATGGTCTGTTGCTGTCTGCTATTTGTTGACTATCAGCTAAATAAACACAACCAGGGAGAAAAGGTGAAAACAAACAGTTCTTCAACCTTGGTTTTGATGTCGCTCATTCCCCTGTTATGAAACTTCAGAACTAATGAAGAAAATAATTTCTCTAGGTGCAGAGCACAGGAGACCGTGTGTGTTATTCCCAGGCCGCATTATTCGCTTCAGAGCAATGCAAAGGATCATGCTGACTATGACCACAGCTTGTAATGAAAACATTGTTTTCTTTCTTATTTCAGACAATGCTGCCAGTCTGCGCCAACTGCAGAAAGCCTAAGCTGTTCACAAGACACAACCAACTGAACCCTGTACATTTGGCCAATAACCAAGCACGTATTAGCCGGTGCGGTCCATGTTCCTTTTACTTCCTGGGAGGTGACAAAGGAACAGAGGCAATAAGCGAGGTTAAGATCAGATTCAGCGCACCAGAGTGGCTCTACTATAGCTCCTTGGTGCCAGAGCAAGGTAGATGTTGATGCAGCAAAGAGCTGCTCCACAAAACCATCATGTACAACCTCTCCAGCTGTAGCCAAGATATGCCTATGCCTCTGGTAAATCTGTGCCTGATTCAGTCAATTCCATGGTACAAACTGACTGCATTTCAGAAAGCTGAGGACCCTTCCATGGTTTGTCGAAGCCATCATCAAATGGCTTATCTAGCTTCCAGATTGCCTCATTGAGAAGCAATACAATGGGCCTGCTGGGTAAGTCAAGAAAAGTTCACTGCATCTCTTTGCAACTGGAAAATGCACTTTCGATTTTCTGTAGTTAAAACTGAAATTTCAATTAAACAAGTTATAGGAGAAAACAAACAAAACATACATTGAGAAAAGTCATTTTAAAAAACAAATGTTATTTTATATTTCCTACAATGATTGATTATATTGTAGGTAACAAATTTCATTAAGCTGTAATGCATTAGACAGCACAGATAAGTAACATGATGGCAGAAAGCCTAGTTCAGATTGGTCCACTTGTTCAAAAATAGCTTTTAAAAGCCAGGAAGCTCAGAGTTATGATTAAATATATGGGAAATTTCAAATACCATCTGCTTCATCTATTTTTCAATGTACAGCATGCATAAATAACCCAGCTAACCTCAAGCCTTTATGGTTTCACCAGCATTGAAGGAATGTCACAGGAGGCACACTTCAGTCCTTTAGCTGAATGGTGCATAGATACCTAAACGTGCTTTGAACGGTTTGGATTCATTTCCAGATTCTCATCTCTGGGTACCCTGGAGTCTATTCCCTCCTTCTCCATGCAACCTATAACCTGCTGCCAGAAAAGCCAATCCTCATTTTAGTAGTAGCAGAGAACTGTCATAAAATCTTAAATTACAGAATTCATTAGTTTTACAGTACTGGATAGGGGATCACAGAGCCTTTGCTGGCAAGCTATGTAATATTACAAGTACAATATAGAGAGAAGTTGGCATCAGAAATGTGATGGACTGAATTATGCTGTCAACTAAGGAAAGAAGCTCTACCAGCCAAGAAGCAGCCTCAGTACATAACTCTGTCTACCCATTACCCAACACGAGTCATAAGAAGCTGGTATCAGCCTCTCCCCCTATGCCACCTCTGACACGTTTTTTTCTCACAGGGGACAATTTGGACAAGACCATTTTGGCAAAGGTATCCCCACATGAGCATTTGTGGACATGTTTCAAACCACTCCCTACCACCTGAGCACAGTCAGTAAGTACAGGGGAGCTGTGGCTTGCTGCTGGCAGCAGGTCGCCAAAGCTACTACAACATGGTGGAGTTCTCCAGGAAGGTGATCCCCAACTGAAGAGCCACAGTCAAAGCATTTACTGCATCCTTTGTGTAAATGGCAAGGAACTGTCAGTCAGCTTAGCGTGAGTGATCAGCAAAGCAACTTTTATAAGGTCAACGTGTCAGAGGACTGTGACTTGCCCAAGGACAAGCATCTCTTTTTTTTCCAAAAGCATATTCTAAGAAAACAGGTCATCACAGAATTAATAGCAAAAATCAGGGAATGTTTGGAGTAGTGCAGTAGTTCCATTTTTCTCTGAATGAGGTAACTGATCTTACCTAACTGCAGCCTTGCTCAGTCTAGTGGTCTATGACACGACAGTGAGCAACAAAGGAAGCACTACTGCATAATGAGCATTCGAGCCTTCCTAGTAGTTGCATTCTGACTCCTTGCATAGATTCAAACAGCAATACTTGTTCATGTGCAGCAATAGCTTTTTAGTGACCAAGTTAGACAAAGAGATTACTCCTTTTTTTTTACCTGGGAAAATCATGACATGGAAAGTGAGAATGGAGACAAGCCATTTTCTGTTAAAGAAAATGGACACAGAGAGACACAGAAGTCCACTCTATTTGCATCTACTTTTAAAGAAAGCATTCATATTTTTTTCTTTATATAAACTTCAGTACTAGTTCCCAGAGATAAATCACATTTGCTGAAAAACTAAGTGGCTATGGAGGTCAGAAACCTCTCAGAAAATTCAGTCACTGCACATTCTGAAGTCAAAAAAGCTCCATAAAAATTTTACCCTCTTCCATTCCTGCCTTCCTTCAGAAAAGAATTAAAGCCACCAACTGTGCTGCTGGGGATCCCACAAACTGGGATACTTTTTAGCTCCAGTTTAAGCTGCAAACCATCTTGACTACCGTTCTCCAGTTTGGGGGGAAAAGAAAAGCTGCACGTAGATTTTCACTGAAAGGGAGTCACAGGCATCCTCTCAGTGAGAATCCCATCTCTCTGGGACAAGCCGTCAGTAGTACACATCAGAAGCACACTTCCAAATACTTAAAAAATTATTCCTGTGTCATCATTAAGAGAAGAAAAAGGGTGAGAGTGAGGAAGTGTCTGTCTTCCACATGAGTTCAAGCTTAGGATGGTGTGTAATACCTTTACATAGGCATCCAGGACAAAATTGATACACAGCATGTGTCTAAGCCCAGGGCCTTGAGACTTTGCCTGCCAGCCACACACAAAGGAGCCAGTGGCTGTGAGGTAGCACTAGCAGAGGCTCCGATACTGCCCAACACTTTGTTAAAGATGATTCTTGCAAGACACTGATTTTGTTTCTGTGACCCTCCTGCCAACACAAGGAAAGGCAACTGATACTCACGGATCATTACACATGGGTTTCACTTCACCTGGATGTTTATGCTCCACCAGAGAAAACACATTAAATTGACTTCTTCTCTGGTGACATCTATTCCATGCGTTGGGTCTGCCAGGCCAAGAAAGTTCTTCTTGGCTGTGGGAATGTGCATTAACAAATAGCCATCAAATGCTCTTCTGGACTGTGAGCAATCTCTCAAGCCAGGAAGATGTTACTAAACAAAAAATACAGCTTGAAGCCATATTCACATCCCTGTAATGCCTCCTACACACTTGGAAGCCCCTCCTTTGAACGCAGCCTCCCTGATGACATAGTGTTAAAGTTTGCCTCCAGTGAGATAACCTGGAGGAAATTGTTCAGAAGTGTTTGTCTGTTTGTTTGGTGCTGTTCTCCTTCTTTCTCTCTCATTTTTTTCATGTGCTTTGTTTATTCTTGAGGAAGGATTTGTGTGACTGTGAAGATGATTGAAGCACCATTTTCTCAATCTTTCCCCAGATCACTTCTTTGTGCTGTGTGCCATCCTTTCTTCCTGTGACTCTTCCCTTTGTGACAAAAAGCACTGCTAATTGCATAGATGTAGCATTTCGATTTTCTGCTCTTCAGGCATTTTATTTTCTTTCTCTCATTATGGGAAATTTGCAAAACAACTCACTACAGAATTGAAATTGATTTTCCTCTTTAAGTTGAGGAAAAAGGCTAACTGGGGAAGGGGAATATTCTTAGTTGACCTTATCTGGTGTTTTGGGAGGTTGATACATTGCATTGTATCATTGAAAATGCAGAGTGATGGTTTTCAAGAGTGTTTACAGAACACCTACTGCTGGAAGCCACACTGCTGAGAAAGGAAAGGCTGCCACTGTGTCACTTTTACCATTCACGAGAGTGATAAAACTGAACCAACTCTTGGCACAGAGTCTGCTTATACACCATTTGCTAGGTTAAATGGAAAGATATGTTGTGTTCTTTGTCTATCAAAAATTTGTACATGCATTCAGAGTGGACAGCTGGCATTTTGAAAAGCTGTTCTGGGCTTTTCAGAAAAAAAATTTATACTTCAACTGTCATGAGAGACCTCCATTTCAAGCATCAACAAAGGACAGTGCCTTGCTCCTGAGGGCAGCAAGGACTTGGTGTTCTCTGCGTATTTCTCAGTCAGGTTCAGCCCCATTTTCACAGCCGTTATCAGATTTAAAAAAAAAAAAAAAAAAAAAAGGAGGGGCAGAGGGGGAGAGATTTTCATATTTTAAATCTGGCTTTACTTATCTTTTGCCTTTGAAAATAAATTTCACCTTCGATTCAATTTTGGCAGTCAAATTTTGCAAAATTACTTGCATGCAATTTGAACAACTGTTTAACACTCTACCTTGACATGGTGGGTTAAAACAATCCCAGGTGTAATACTCCTGGAATAAACAGAGTTACACTGAGAGTCAGCCTATGAAGTGAAAGCAGATATTACTAATGTTGTGCATAAAACTTTCAGCGAAAATAAAGAACTTAAACTTAATGACATGGGGGGTGGCAAAGACAAAGCTAGATAAAAGCACAGCTTTTCACAGCACTGTGTTGGAGTTATTTTTCTTGTGTATAACCACTATAGAGCTCTCCTTTCCCTTAGCAGTAGCCAATCAAAAAAGTGCAAAAATGGCAGATGACTAAAGCATCCTTAACAACAAGCAACATACCATTTGCTCAGTGTCTGCATTAGCTAACTAAAATAGAAGCTGAAAGAATCAGAAGCAGATCCATTATGTGGTTTGCTTTTATGTAAGTTGGATTTATTTGTGTTCAAGCTTACAGATAAACAGTTCATGATTCAAGAAACAGCCTGTATGTACAGTTTGTTCATGTGATATTTTGTTTCTTGAAAGCCTCTCAAGATTAAAATAAAAAATAAATACCCTTCCTATAGTTACATTCTATCATCAAAGACAATGGGAGTGCAGAATTATGGTTTACTCGCCCACACACTGAAGAAAATTGTATGTCATTCCTGCATCCTGATTGGCTGATGATTGCAAGGGATGGATATGTTTTCTTTCTCCTTTCTTTTGTTTTTTTGCTTTTAGGAAACTTGAATGCCCTCTTTCCTTGTTTTTCCCACTTGTCCTTCTACAATGTCTAATGGGAATTTTTACCAAAGGTGCTTGGTCACACTCCCAGACTGTGGGAATGAGTTTTTGCTATTTTTGTTGTCACACAGATTTAAAAATATAAACATCTTTTTCTATTTTTGCTTTTTGAGACAGTGAGAAAAAAGAGCATTGAACAAACACGCAGCATTAAAGTTATAAAATATCAAGTGAATTTCCTCTATATTTCAAGCTAATTATTTTTTCCACTTTGGTCACACACAGCTAAGATGCATTTAAAGTGATGCAAATTAGAAGAGGGTTAATGTACAAACTATAGCTTCATCTGCCACTCTTCAAGCAAAGAATCGCTCTTCCCCCTCAACCACCGCTTTCAAGTTCTATAGCTTAGTTTAACCATTTTAATTGTGTTTTTTCTGCAAGGCATGAAGATAAACCATGCATGAATCAACACATGAATGAATCAGCCTCTGGTCTAGCTTACTGATATACTCATCGTTTATACCCTTGCATAATTTACAGAAATTGAAACTGTAGCTGGGCTTTGCATTCAGCTGAATGTGGCTTGTTTACACAGTCTGATAGGGTTTCATGTTCCAGAAAAGCTAATTCTGTATGGATTGCTCAAGCAGGATGAAAATATCTAAGGCTTTGTGCTAAAATAGGTGCAGCTAAGTACCTAGGTGTCCCAGCACTTTAAGTCAAAGCTTGGTAAGATCACCAGCCTCTTGGCTTTGCCACATATGGTCTCACTTAATTCAAAGCGAATTTTGGCTCCCTAGGGAAAATGTGTTTGGGCCCCAAATTCAGTAAGCTGAAACATTGGCTACTGACTATCACAAAGAGTCAACATCATCTCAATGAACTGTAGTTGCTTAAAAATTAGGCATGTATTCTAAGCTACTTGTCCAGGTTCCTGCAATGCACTGAGATACCTCCCCCAGCCAGCTGTTCCCCAGCCCCTGGGATTGTCCCTCAAATAGCCAGGGTTCAACTTCTGGAACCACTGCTTCCTAACTGGCTGACTCTTGGATCTTAGCCTCAATTGTTTGCTGCCACTCACCTTAAAGAGAATGAGATTTGAGGCCACAAAAAGCAAGTCATAGTAGCTGTTCCCAACATTTTTTGAAAACTCCCCTTATTATCAGCATGTTCCCTTCTGCCTTCTGCATCCTCTTGTCAAACATCACAGGGACAAGGACTAATGGGAACACAGTGCCTGTCAGGTTCCCTCAGAGGTCTTCTTGGAGGATGGTGTTCTTCCACCATCCTGCCTCCTTCCTCGCAAACACACCCTGCTGTTTCCCCAGGCACCGGTGGAAAGAGGGGGCCCTCACAGACTATCTGCCTCCATAGTCTCTTTTATATTTTGGATTTCACTTGCCTTTGGTAGGGCAACTCTGTTTCTGTCATCTCTCTTGGTTGCATTCTCTCTGGGATATGTCTTTTATATTCTGAATTTTGAAAGGTTCCAGGGAAGAATTTTTGTCTCTCCAAAGTCCAGTATCTGTTTGAAGTGCTCAGATTTAGCAGTTACAATTACAAAAGAGTAGAAGCCTATATGTGAGGAAAGATTTTTTGGATTAGAAAGATCTTTTCACTTTGGTTGTAACTGTCAAAGGGGATTTCACAGCTATCCACATTACATCTCATCCCTGCAGCTGACATCAGAGCAACCTTTGCTGCTTGAGTAAAAGAAGACTGGGGGAGATACGTTTGTCAATTTTGTATGGAGAAGGAACAAAAAATGTATTGTCAGAACCAGTCTAGAGCTCCACATTGAATAACATCTGTATTTAAAGAGAAACATGGGGTCGTGATCTTAATGAGTTATTGTTATTTCCTAAAGGCGCAGATGAAGTGTTTGGTTCTGTGCAAGTCAGAAGTCTCAAAACAGCCACGTCCCATTAACATGGCACATCAAACACTACAGGCTGATTTTTAGTTCAGCTGAAGGCTGAGGATTTACACCACTGACAACAGCCACACATCTGGTCACATACAGTCAGGAAATGAATAACTCTGCTTGAACCGAGGAGAGTGAGGGTGCAATAAAAACATATCCTGCAAAGGGATCTGCGAGGGGAAATGGGAGGAGAGCTCAGCTCACATGAGAAGAACAAAGCCTGTCTCACGCCGGACCCCACTCTTCTGCAAAATACAGCACAGGAAAGGGCCCGAGCCTCAAAACATTATCAGGGTGATATTTCCAGTCCAGTAACTCAGCCTGCATGACAGTCTGTACCCAGGGTGCCAAGAGGGCACCAAGAGGTCCTCCTTGTGCTGAGCAGCCTGGCCTCTGAGCAGAGCTCAGCCCTGGGCTGCAGGATGCTGATGAATACGTTTGGCTTCTCAGTCACCCAAATGCCTATGGCAACTAAGAAGTCGAAACTGCTTACTTTATGTCTGCTTGTGAAGTAAGAAACTACACATTTTATGCAGCTAGGCTAGGTACAGTTTTTGGTATCTGTTTCTGTAACCACAGGTGGATTTTGGAAAGAGTTAAACAAGCACACCCAGAAGGGCTGGGAGACAGTATAAGAGTGTGCACTGTCTTGCTATTTCTGATATTCCCAAAGCGAATCAAACACAAAAAAAGAAGCTGTGAGTCTTTTTTAACACATTATAATGCAGTGAGAAAGAGCAAAAATTCTGTTGTGTTTTGTCTTGTCTTTGTCATTGTCCCCAATGACTTCAGTCTTGCCCACCTCAGGCAGAAAAAAACTCCACTGACCTGCCTGGAAAGTGTGTTTCCAGAAGGGAAGCCAAACCAGTCACTCCCTAAGTGGGTTAAATAGAAAATGTACCTACTCTTGCTTAAAAATTAAACAGCTTTGCATGGTAGCATTTTGGTGACTTGGGCTGTTTCAGTGACAGAGTACATCTAGTGATATCATGAGGATGCCCATCCTGTTTGCAGAGAGATATTTGTGTTGAACAGACATATGCCTGGTTGATATCTTTGGCAACCTGCTGTCTTGCTTTATCTTATTAATATTTTATTGATTTTTCATGTAATAGGCATATCCATTCATATAGTAATTAAAATCAGCAGTATTTTATTGTGTGGATATCTGCACTGAGTTGTGACACTTGACCTAGATGGTCTACAAAAGCATCTTTTATTCATAGATTTTGTGACCTAGAACTAAAATTCTTTTAAAGTAATTAGCCATGACAGATGAGTACTAAATCAGATGACAAACAAACACAGTAAAACATAAAACGGTTTATTTCTTCGCTCGCATTGCTGATAAATGGCAAGAAACTTCAGTGTGTTTGGCAGAGTGCTGCACTTCCTCTTCTGTATGCATGTGAAAAGAAAGGTACATTTTATATTAACGTAGGTATGTTACTTCTAAAAACAAACACATTGTGATCTTGCCTTCACCCAGGAGTAAATGAGAGAAAAGCTAAACTTGTATATTCTGAGGAACGTAGACAGTTCACTGAAGGCATGCAGACAGAAGAGGTACTTGGGCCACTTGGGCTAATGGTGCTATTTGTAGAGCCAATTCAAAGCACTCTGAAGTCAATAACCACCTAATTGGCCTTGACGGGCTTCAGATCTTTGGTTCCTGTGACAAAAGTAAGAATCTGCTCAAATTTATCTGTGAATTTCAATTTGCGCTTAACTTTCAGTAAAGCAAATGGTATAGTCTATACTTTCTTGCAGGTTATTGCAATTTCTTTTTGTTGACAGAGGAGGTGGGACTGTTCCTCAGGTGCAGATGAGATGTATACTTGAATACTATTTTTTGAGAAATCAGATGTCAGAGTAAAATTAGGTGCTTGAAGGCTCTTGACAGTAAAAGACAAAGGGAGGTAAGACACACACTTCACACTGCAGCAAAAACAGACTGTGAATTATTGTAACTGTACAAGAAGGAATCCTTGAAATAACTTTCAAGAGGCTCAGCTTCATGACTAAATTAATAGCTCACTCTAGTCCAGCTTTCTCTAGCACCCTGGATAACATACTTGCTTTTTATATTTGGATTTAGCCTCTGATGCGTGTGACCACACCTGTTGGGTGATCCTACTTGCTGATCCTACCTGCCTTCCCAAGGGAAGCATATCTCTGGCTGGCTGACAGATTGGGAAGGAAATTGCCAACCACCACCAGGACAGGGCGTTTCTCAGCTTGGAGCTTTGCCTGCAAGAGAAGGGAAGAGCCTGTCCGACCCATGAAATGCAGCACCAACAAGAGGAGTGGCTCCAAGACAGAGACCTTCCCTTGCCCCAATGCTTGGGATCATGCTGCAACAGGGAGCTTCTGCCAGCCACGGGGCTACTGGCTCCGCACAGCCCCTCTCTTCCCTGGGGGTGAGCAGGGACCATCCAGCCACCCCTGGGCAGCACACAGGCAGCACTCCTGGGCCAGCCTGAACTCCAATCTCCTACAGCCCAAATGGTGGTGGGAGCCCCGCGAGGTGCTCACGGCCATAGGTTGGCGATGAAGGAAGGAGTAGCCTCCCAAACTACCTGCCTGCTGTGGGCAATGTTGCCTACAACACTCCCCGCTCTCCGTGCAAAGTGCAGCAGACGGTGGTTATCCGATCTAGCCTCACTGACCTTGCACCGATGCGGATATGGAGCAGCCACACAGCCAGGGCACTGGAAAAGAGGCTTAAAATTGGCTCCCAACTGTTTTCCAGAGGGTGTTTACTTCCTCCCAGCTGATAGGCACGACTGGCTGTACAAACACTCCTTGCCCCTTTGAGGACAAAGTCAAACTGGCAAACCTTCAGCAGCAATTTAAGTTTCTGCGACTTTGCTCTCAGACACACTAAGAGTGGTTATATGGCAGGTAACTGCCTCTTAGCTGGGAGATGGTAACAAAGAGCTGGGAGTTCAAAGGCTAGCTGGAGTCACCTATTCAGTTATGATAATAACCAGGGGTACAAATGATAACAGGCTATGAAACAGAATTGCCATTAGACTTAACAACAGATGGGTAATTGTTCACAAATCCCTTCAATACTGAAAAGTGCACCTCAATGATTTTAGCCCCATGCAAAGTAACCGGGCTTGGGCTCTTCCAGGCAGGGAGCCTCAAGGTATGGATTCAGACAGAAGAGCGGCTAAACAGGGACCTGCCTGAGCAACAGCTCTACAGGTAGCAGCGTCACCCATCTGATACCCTGCTTCCCCTGGCAGGTCCTCTGCCTGCATGAATGCTGAGCCCCGGCAGGAGAATCACAGGGAAAGGAGGGGTGGACTAGCCATGAAAAAGGGATCACAAAACCTCAAAGTGGGAAAAAAAAACCAGAAGAAGTGAGAAAGAACAACCAGTGCAATGTGGGAGAGAAAGTTGTCCAGAAGAAGAAATAATGGTGTTTGTTGGAGGGCGGACATCTCCCTCCTGCCAGCCCGTTCTCCCCGGGAGGTGGGAGTGTTGCAGGGAGGAGCAGGATGAGTGAGAGTGCGGCATCCTCCCCCTGAGCCAGGACCGAAGGAAGGGCTGCACTGCACTGTGATGGACGACTGACTGTACAGCGTGAGGTGTTGGCCCCTGGACGAGACATAAAGCCAAGGCCCGGTTTACTCTGTCTACTCATCAAAGTTCTTATCGTTTTTACTTCAGAAGAGCAGGATGTGACACCTAGTTTCCTGCCCAGATTTTAACCAGGTTATTAATTTATTCTTCCCCCTTCAGTGTAAACAGTGTTTTGCTTTGTGGTGGTATTCAGTGCTGCTGGGTGCCCTTAAATGCTATGCTGTTGTCCTCCCTGACAGAAGTCATGCTTGAGGAAAATAATTTTAGCAAAACCAACTATTTTTTCAATAATATATTGGTTGAAAATGCTTATCCACCCTTATAGATCTACCACCTATGTCTCAGCCTCAACTCTGCAGCAAGACTTCCTGTAATCTCTCTGGTGAAGCTTCACTACACACAAATCAAATCAAGAGGAGCTTTTATTGACATGAAATACAACTGAGAGAACATTTCCCAGGCTATATGTCCTAATCAAATGGATTTTCCTTTCAAATTTCCAGCATGATTTAGATGTTTCGTGTGTGTTACTCTGCTGCAAAAATTGTTGTCGTGCAAGACCGAACTGCATTATGCTTTCAAAACTGTTGCCATGTTGAAAGGACTATGGAATACCAACATCAGAGATAACTCAGCTGCAGATCATTCTCCTTTGCGGGAAGAACTGGGCTTTGGCCACCAGGACCTATAAAGCACCTGTCCATCTCTCTGTGGTAAAATGCAGGACGGCACATGTACGTATTTGGGGGAGTTTGAATGATCAGTTCCACTTTGTAGCAGCTGTTTGTAGTCTGGTGTTCCTAGACAAACACCTGTTATTCCATATTTATTAACCATCAATTTGTAAGCCAGATCTTTAGCTAGTGTACATCTGGACTGCTCTGTTGAGGTCGCTCCCTTGTATTACACAAGCTGCTGCCTGACCTTAACATAGTGCACATTTCTTAATACTTCCATGTTTATAGATAAGGTATTTTAGACAAAGAAGAACACTCTTCAATGCTTTGCTTGGAAAGCAGAACACTGTCTTCTTTTGACATGAGTGCATGAGAGGGGCAGGGACTGAGGGCAGATAGTGACCAATGGGAAACATGGTGTTTTATTGTCTTGCATCCAGGTGTAACCGATCCAAGGATTTTAGACTTTAAAACTTAAAAGTACTCCTTAGCACTGACAGAAGTTCCAGGTGTCACCTAACAAAAAGGGATTGGTTCAGAGCTGCAGAAACAAGACATATCGAACGCCCTTAGGTTTCCTCTCTTGAAATTAAACACCACTGGTAAAATACTGAGGTTGACAAATTAACAAAATATCTAATTGAATAGATGCTTTTGAACCAGAAGGCCATAGACCTCTGTCTGAGGTCATGGACAGCCATATCAGCCAGCACTCCCAATACAGGAATGAGCCAGACAGTCACCTTATATGAGTCAGTCACGAGTGACTTTGCTCGTGACTTTAGATAATTTTCACAAACACACCAGTTAAGACCTGTGGGGACAATTATTTGTACCCCTCAGCTGAGTACAGATTGCAGAGCAGGACTTGATGGGCCTGATAGACCAGTCTCTGTGCTGATGAACCGCCACTGACACTGCTGGTTGTGCACGGAGGTAAACGGAGGGGCTGTTGGGGGGCTCCAATTTGAGTCAGAAAGGCATTTAGTGGGAATCCTAAGCAACAAGCAAGGGCTGACTGTGCCTCAAGCAAAAAGAAAGGAAGAAAAATTAATGCAGCTGTAATTGTTTTGGTTTTTAAATACATGTCATTAAATGCAAATTTAGTGATTCTTTTTTTCCCCCAGAGTACTCAGCTTTTGAACAGCCCACAGCACTCCCTCCCCTCACAGTGCTGTCAGACGACTTGCCACAGACGGTGCTGGTCAGCTGGGTCCACTTCCAACCCCCATGCATGCTATTTTCCCTGACATCTTTGGGTGCCCTGTTAGCTCAGACGATGGCATGAGGAAAGGAGCATCACAGTATTTCTGAGCTTTGCACCAGGCCAGTGTTTTGTTCGTGTTTCAGCCATACCAGTGTGTGCTGAAGTGTTCTGTCTCTTCTTTGAAAGAAACCTCATCATAAATTCAATCAATCTGAAAGATGAACCATGGCATAATGTGTCATAATCAGCTACAAAGTCCCTTTAGTTACAAACCAAACACTGAGCTTCTTTGCAGGAGGGCGTAAGCGGTATGAGCAAACACAGTCACCTCTGCCGCTCCTGTTCCCACTTGCTCTCCAGCTTCGGTGAGGGCAGGGATACAAATTCCTTCACGTTCCCATTTGCTGGGTGATAACAACGTTAATGACGGCAGTGTTGACAAGGCAAGGCCATTTATCAGTCTCTCGCCTGACCTCATTCAGAGCTCAGCTAGAGATGACGCACTGGGTGTCACCGGGCGCTGTCGCCTGCCCTTGGGGGCTGCCAGCTCAGGACCTCTGCAGACCCTCCAATGCCTCCAGAGAAGCAAAGCTCTTTCCATTTGCCAGGCACATCAATTTGAGTTGAATGCGGGTCACCTGAGCATGACGCATAGTGCTAAAAACACTGAAGCTGTGCCTCCAGTATTATTGCAGCCCTTTTCAATCCCACCTGGTCTTCACTTCCCTGGGGCAGAAAGTTCACCCTCCTTGGGTAACTGCAAGAAAGTGAGTCCGCTGCACTGCTGCTGCTTACATGGTCTTTCCTCTTGCAGCACAAAGGGGGACACACCAAATGTGGCCCTCGGGGTTGTGTGTAGTATAAATTAAATTGAAAGAAAAAGTGCAGATAGAGCTACCATCAAGGTACATGACATCATTACCTGATTCTTCTCATCATAAACCCTTGTTTTGCATTTGTTTATAATTTTGTCAGAGTCTGGGAGAGGGCAGGAGGAAGTTTTCCATGCCAGGTGTCTCCCCACAGCTGAATATTTTATTTAATCATTTTACAGAGTTTCAGCAAAGTGGTTTAGCCATTTCCAAGAATGAAACTGGGGGCAGGGGAAGGAGAGAGGAATGTTGTCAAGGCAACAATAATCCCATTATTTTCTAACTTCTGAGTGCCTGAGTAGGCAACCTTTATCTTCTTTTCATGCCATTTTTGTACATAATAATAATGCCGGAGACAATTATTCTTGTAAGTTTTAAGAAAAAAGCATGCCGGGGTAGTGAAGGGGTAGTAAGATATGCTTTTGCAAACAAAACAAACTGGCACCTTCATATTATTGGCTGCTGGATCTCCCGTTGTTATTTTGAAAACAGGCTTTCAGGGCCTAACTACGCTGTTAGCAACATCTCTTTAAATTGCCCTCCATCCGGACAAGATCAAGAAACTCATTTCCCTGGCTTGAAGTGCAATTGACAGCCTCCACGTGTTCTGGTATTGAAATTGTTGAGCATATGTTAGTGTTCAGTAATCATTTCTCTCCAGATTTTATGGCTCATTGTCATTTTTCACACAACAAAATGTTTTAATGAGGAGGAAGGCTCTGCTTTATGTTTTGGGGAATGTCTCTGGGGAGAGGATTTTAATTTCTGCATGATGGGGGAGAATTTAAATCATACTGCATCAGTTACCAGTTGTCAGATAAGATGTGTTCTTACTATAAACTGAGCCTACAGCACATTTGTAAAGTACACTAAATGAAAGGAAAAAAAATGAAAAGAAAAAAGCCACAATGATTGGCCTTTCAGGAGTCCTGCTGGATTTGCATGCTTTTCTTTCCCTCCTCTAGAGCAAATGAAGTTAATAAAGAAATTTTCAAGTTTAGATGTTTTGGTTTTTTCCATTGGAAAAATACAGATCTGTCAATACTGGCATTACATACAGGAATGCAGATCAGAGATTGCTTTAGGAAAAACAAGCAGAGTGGAATGTGACAGTCACACTTAAACAGACCATTTTGTGTTTCCATTCAGAAAACATTTTATTTCCAGATTTATTTTTTTTTTACATTTATCTATTGCTTTTCTTTGAGTCATTTCTGGCATTCTAATACCATTGCTCCATATTTTTATATTTTCACGCTGAAAATATGGAGGCAACAATTCCTAGCAAATAAACTGCTGGGCTACAGCAAATGAAATTAAAATGCTATTCAGGGTTTTGCCACTGTACTTCTGGCCTGTATGGCAAGCCATTTTATTTCTGTTTCTCCATTCCCCAGCCCATGAAATGGGAATGACACATGATCTCATTCATTAAGTACGCCGATATCTATGAGGCTCTGTGGAAAAACTAGGTTTCATTATTTGTACGTTATATATAAAATATATACTATAAGAAAGTGTTCACCTGTGCATAAGAAATCTAATGAGCACGAGAAGAGATCAGACGTGTTATAGGAGATGTCAATATTATTGATTTTGTTCTTATTCAGATTAAAAGGTCTCCAAAAGTAGGACTTTTTCACAGAAAAGATATCTTCCTTGGCTTCTGCTCTGTTTTGCACCACCCAGCAGAGCCTGTGTCTTTGATTTGCCCTGAGTATTACCCTGCTGTGCTACCCTCCACATCATCAGAGCTTGTCACCTTTCTGCTATAGGAAGCTGAGCTCACATTTCTTTTTCAAGTATGTTCTGACAAGCCATGCAGCTTTGTACCTAGGTAATATGTGCGTAGGTACTGAATCCAGTCCAGCACTGTACACCAATTAAGTAAATGCACTTTGAGAACAGACATGACATTTAAAAAATCCCAGCAAACCTATTCCAGCAAAACATCAAGGAAAACATTAGCAGCGCTATGAAGTATTTCCGAGAATATCAGATATGATTTTACTACTGCAACAACAGCAAGAAAAATAAACCCATGGCAGGAACAGGAAAACACACTTGTTAAAGAACAGCCAAATCAGCCAGTGTGAAAATCTGATGAGAAGTTATTGGCTGCAAAGGAGTACGTGTGCATGCACCACATCACCACCACAGAGATACAGGATGTTATTAGTACAATGCAAACCCTCACTCAGCTGTCATTAAACCACAGGTTGTGCTCGCTCTTGAGCTGGTTAACTAATTCTGAGATGCACTTCATGGAATCAGCTGTTCTGCTGCATAACTTACACCAACTGTTCTCCACCTGACAGGGTGAACTAAGCCACTTCTCGTCATGTGGCAGTACTGAAGAAACAAATGCTGCACGTGCTTTCTCCTCCTCCCCAGCCCCCTCAAAAACAAAGTATTGCAGTAGTGCAGAGAGAACTTGGACCCCACACCTGCGAATGCCTAAATGTGTGCTGAATTTTACTCCTGAACTTCCCAGCCCGATTTAGTGCAGGGTTTAATCCTGCCTGTAATTAAATAAATGGCAGGATTCCCACTGGGAGGAAGCTAAGTTCTTGTGCCTTTGCAGGAATAGGAATATGGTTCTATGCCCATAGAAGTATATGTGCTTTTTCTTACTAATCATGCATTAATCAAACCCTCTGTTCCAAGTAATAACAATAATTAAGTACATGACATTCCCAAGAGGCAGGTATAGTGGTGCAGGCAGGGATCAACACAGTTCATGCACTTTTAACATAGTCAGTACAGAGTTTCCTCATTGCTGGGCTTGGAAAACAAACATGGATGCTGTTTATCTGTCATTTTAATTACTACTATAGCACTGGCATGGTGGAGAAATCCACAGCTGTGAAACAGCAAGTGGTAGCTGTATTTCCTGCACTACTCCTGTCTTCAAAGAGGTAAAACACCTGATACTTTTCTAGCTCTTCCAGAAATATAAGGGTGCTTCGCAGAGAGTAACAGAAGTCTTGTTATAGCCGCACACACATACACATACATATATGCACATATACAGCAACATTTCTGTAATTACTGAGAAACTGAGGGTCAGGCACGAGAAAAACTGAAGTTTTTCAAAATTAGACAGTGACCGAAACTAGAAATGGGCCATAGATGTCCTCACTCACAGCCTTCCTTTGAACATTAGGACACAGCTCAAACAAGAAACAACAGCAAGTGTAGCAGCATCGAGCAAGCATTAATGTGCTTGAGGAAATGGCATCTCCATGAATTCTCTGCAGTTTTTGGTCTGATTGATAGGCATGTGGAACATGATGAAATGCCCTGCCACTGCTCTCTTCTCACCTAAGCAATGTATCTGACCTTTCCATATCGATTCTTGTGCAATGTGAATAGCACGAGAGCTTGAACCAGACGAGACAAATAAAAGTCAACATATATGATTGCAGTTACATTATGTGTCTTGGGTGCTTTTGCTCAGGGATTGCCACGGCTTCATTTGCTGAATAGTGAATGAACGGCACTTTTGCAGATTTAACCTTTGCTTTATGTTACTTCTCATTCCTCTGAGCCACAAGGAGTTTATTCTCTGTTCTTGAGCTCACCTGCAAAAAGCACAATTTCCTTTCTCTGCCGCAAAACAAGCACAGGCGGGGTAGAGGCAGAAGAAACACTTATCATTTCTCCTCGGCTGATGTCAGGAGATCAAGGAGCTAAAAGCAGCAGTGTCTCTGCCTTGTTTACGTTCCTGCTGAGCAGGTAGAGGCTGGGCACAGACCCACACGTGTCTACCGGGGCACCGCTGCGCTCGCACAAAAACTCCTCTAGAAATCGAAGCTCTGCCAATGGAAACTCAGGGGTCTTTTCACAGTATCGAAGGTGGGGACTAACACTTGCAATTGTGTGCAGCTTTTAATTTCCTTGGGGCAACATTTCTCATGCCATAAAGGCATAATTCTGTGGTTTATTTTGCTTGTACTTACTCAGCATACATCTCATAAAAAGACTAATAGAATATTATCTGACTTGCTCTTGCTGTTTTATGGATCGTATTTTGCCAGCAATGCCTTGCCTGGTCTGAGGTCGCTTTCAAAGCACTAGTCAAAAAGGACTGTTTTCCACATTTTTTAAACCTGAACTTCTCCTTTCATGTTAATTTGCTAAATGTCTGACTTGATCCAAATTTTTACATGAATTCCTGAATCTAAGTACCTCCCATTTCGCATAGCTGACAACAAAACAATTTTTTTCAGAGAATGGACGTAAGGATTTTCAGAAAGTCAGACCTCTAAGGATTGCTCACATTGGATTTAGCCAGAACTGTGATATCCCAAATAATTAGACTTTTTTTAAAATACGAACAAATCCAGTACTCTTTCTAGGGACGTTTTTCAATGCTGAATGCTTAAATAGTGACTTTTTCCCACCAGTGGGCCAGTGGGGTGGCACACACAGTAAGTTTCAGAGGAGCTGTGTTCTTGTCTCTCCTTGTTCATAGAGCTAGGCCAAATCTCCCTACATATAAAATTTCAGACTCATTTGTGGAATGATTTGAAATGCATTAAAAAAAAGTGTTCCTCAAAATTGAGATGTTTTTAGAAATAGTTTGTTAGCTATGAATCCTCACTCTTTTCCTCCACCAAAAATATTTATTTCAGCAAGGAAGATGTTGCTTTATATCTTGAGAACCATATATTTGCCCACAGACAAGACTCCTCTGGCCCTTTCCATAGATACAACTCAGAAGAATCACCACAGTCCAAATCCTTTAAGTTTTATATGTAGACACAATGATTTGAGTAAGATGGGCCTCATCTTCTTTCCAGCAAGGCCACAGATTGACCTGCTAGTGGTGGTGTTCACCAGGATTTTGCCCTGCACCCACACAAACAGCACCAGGATCCAAAGGTGGAAAAACAAGCAGGGCTTTCTGAGCCAGGGAGATGGCTTCCACTTGAAGGCTGTGCCCTACGGCTCCTTATCTCTTCCCTGGCCGAGTACACTTGATCGCTCCACTCGTGTGGCGTGGACTTTGCTGCAGAGGCTAACAGGATGATGCGCTTGGGATGGCATTGCTGAGGGCCAGCAATCTTCCTGTCAGCAGCTGCAGCAGGGACGGGCCATCTCTGATTCATGGGCAGCCTGTGCAAACAATATGGACTTCGCTGCTGGCAAAGGGAAGCCGCAGGGAGAGTCAGATCCAGCCAGCAGAGAGGAGAGGAAAACAGTGTGAGAGGGAGACAGGGTATCTTGGGAAACTGCAAACATCTTATCTAACAGGCCCCCAGGGTCATAACACCACCAGTTTGGCCCATTGCCCCAGGCATTTCTTCCAGTTGCTCCCGGTGTCATAGGTCCCTGAGTGCCTGCCTTCTTCCTCTGTACTGCCACTAGTCTACTTTTCCATCGCAATTCATAAAGCCCTAACTGCCCTTGTGCAGTTCTTGTGAACTGCTGCTTAGTGCTGATACACTAATTCTCTTGGAAAAGTTTGCACCATTTGAATCTAATTGGTCTTGGCAAGGAGGGACAGGCACACTATTGCTAAACTGTCAGCAGCTCATGTTGGAGTGACTGGTTCAAACTTCTAGGCTTGAACTGGGAAGAAGCTGGGGGAAAAACCTTCTGGAGCTGTAACAGTTTCCAGTGAAACAAGCAGTGCTTGCACGAAGCCTGCTGTGCTGCTCCAAGCTGCACTCTGACTTTTGCTGTTTAACTGCTTGAAATTTTACACAGTCATTACTGAGAACATTTTTTTCAAATGATAACTTGAGTAACCATAGTGTCTTCATCATGACTTCGGCTGGTAGACGTTCACATCTAAATTGAGCTACTGTAGCAATCTCCACTGAAGCAGAAAGCTACATGCAAGTGGGGAAGTGATGCCTGGATAAGTTGAAGTAACTTCCTAAGGTTATGCGTAAAATCTGTGGCTTAATGCAGGAAATGAGCTCAGATCTTGCAAGTCGTGGTCCAGTGCCTGCTCCCACACAGATACTGGTCATGAGTAGTTCTGCCAAATGATAACACAAGGGAGGAAAGGACACTTCTTAGAAAGAGCGAAACCCAAACTCAAAAAGGCAAAAAAAAATCTCAGCACTATAAAATCCTTCCATGGATGACGTGGAATGAGGACCTGTGCACAGCCAGGATGAAAGCCACCCTTGTGAGAACAGCTATCTCCAAGCTGGAGCACCTCAGCCAGCTCTCACTGTGACCAAAGTCTCGCGATAACTGTGGGCAGTGACAAAACATCCTTGGCAGCTTTAGCTGTGCTGGAGCCAGCTGTGTCTGCTCCCTTTGCAAAGCAAGGGAGGAAGACAGGGAGGGTATCTGCCAGAAGCAGGCATGGCTGCACCCCCGCCCTCCTGGCAGCAGCTAGAGCCGCAAGCTTGCTCTCCACAGCACTCCCTACATGTTTCCATCCCATGTCCATCCTGCCTCTAGCTCTGCTTTCTGGCAAGAGGCAACTGCTTTATTATTCTGGTTTTTTGGCCAGCATTGCCAAGAAGCCTTGAGCTGGCTCTGCAAAGCCCCACTGAAATCCCAAAGAAAGGCATAAGTCTGAGATTTATGCTAGCTTTGGCTCAGGAATAAATCTCACCTGCAGCGTCCATATGGCCAGTTTCTGCATTCATTGGATCTGCTGCAGTTCAAGACAGCATGTCCAAAGACACGTCCAAAGGTAAGAGTTGGCCAAACAGTAAACAGGAGTTCAGTTCATGCACCAGCAGAGAGTGTATCGCATTCTTAACAGCTTCTGGGTGACACGAACATCCCTGTGAAAAGCATCCTGCGCCTGGAAAGCAAAGGGCTGCAGCAGCTGCCCCGCTTCAACCCAGAGATCTTTTGTTTGTGGCCACTGTGCTGTATTGCTCCAAGAATCACAGATTTATCTCCTCAGTGTGCCAGCTCTTGGCAGACCTACCTAGTAAACATGCAACACATAGTATGACACTTTGACAGACTGCTCTGCCACGGACATACTTTAGAGTCCTGTCACTGTTCTCCTCAGCTGTGGCAAAAGTTGCCTCAGGAAGTCTGAAGAACAGTATCAGTAATGTTAGAGTGGGTACTGCGTTCTGCCTAGGACCTCCAGTAGGGCTCCACACCCCCCACACTGCTGATAGATTAGCTATTTCTACTAATTTGTCAACATCTAATATATTACACAAAAAGCAGAATGATCTAATGGCTTGGTTAGCAGCAACCAAAACAATGGGGGGAAAAAAAAAAAGCCCAACCAAGAAAAACACTGTAGTGGTTTGCAACTTAATTTCAATTTGCGGGTCACCGGGTTTTTCCACTAGAGGTGTAAATACTATGAGAAATTTCATGTATGAAACTCCAGCCTTTATGAATTTAATTTTTATTTTTGAGACACCTTTGGCTCAGAACAGTAAACTCTTCTCTTTTGAACTTAATTTCTCAAATATTTCTTTACCGCATAGACATAGACCACAGACTACAACTTCTGCATCAGTGAACCATAGACTCTGTAAGGATATTTGCAACTGGGAGTAATGGCATGCAGATTCATGGCTCTGGGTTTCTGCTGAGAGAGAGACAGCTGAATAGTACTTGGCACCAGGCTGGAAATAGGAAGCTGCAAAATCTAGGCTCTTTGGCAAAAGTCTGAAAAAAACACAGCAAACGTTAAGAATCCAGGTCAGCTGTGCTGGTAGCTCACTGTGCCGCCTTCAGCCGGTCTCTGTCAGCAAACCCACAAGCGTCTCACCTGAAATGAGCTTTAGTGGTCCCCACACACATGTGAACACACACGTAGTACTCAGTAAGACAACCATAAAATTTACCTAGCAAACTGCACAACAACTGGCAGGAGATATCTGGCTGCTGCTTGAAAGATTAATGGCAAACCACCAATATCCTTCATGCCTAGCTTCACACAGCTTGGTTTATTATTTATTATTTATGGGGCAGCTGAGAGAAAATTCTAGGATGATCGACCTCGATTTAGTAAGTGGTACAATGTGCACAAAGGAAAAAAATGGAAAAGGCCCTGTGTACCTCCTGTATGAAAAAAGCCTCCAAGGAAACAATTCACACTTTAGTGGCCCTCATGCTGCCTATAGGACTCACACAACAGGACAGTGTGAATTTATTTGTCCAGAAACAAAGAGTTATTGCCTCTTCAAGTCTGACAAGTGTGAAGTGCAAGGAAAACAGTCTGGAAATGCTATCACAAGACTTATTTGAGCAATGAAGATTTTAACAGGTACCTGTGTGCTGGGCTGCTTCACTCTTCAGGTTGCACTCCTCAACTTACACCAAGGACAGGCAACAACCTTTCACAGAATCACTGAATCACCAAATCACCGGGGTTGGAAGGGACCTCTGGAGATCACCTAGTCCAACATCCCTGCCAGAGCAGGGTCACCTAGAGCAGGTTGCACAGGATGGCATCCAGGTGGGTTTTGAATGCTTCCACAGTCGGAGACTCCACCACCTCTCTGGGCAGCCTGTTCCAGTGCTCTGCCACCCTCAAAGTTCCTCCTTGTTTGGATGGAACTTCCTATGTTCAAGTTTGTGCCCATTACCTCTTGTCCTATCACTGGGCAACACTGCAAAAAGACTGGTCCCATCCTCGTGGCACCCTCCCTTTAAGTATGTATAGGCATTTCACCAAGTTGCTTTGACATTCAGGGAGGTGAGGCTGGATGGCTTTTAGAAGAGATGGCAAATGAAAGTTAAGGACTTACAGACAGGGTGTTATTAACCAAAATTGGGACAAATACCTGAATTGTGAAAAGAGAACTGGAAGGAAAATACTCCATAAGGACTTGTCTGCTCACACAGATTACACTTTACCTGGATTTTATGGAGATGTACAGTATTGTGACATCTCTCTCCTTACATTTGGATGGTTTATGTATGACTTCTTATCATTTCAAAACAATGGTGAGAAAATGGGGGAAAATCTGTTGTTAATAAAAATTTCTCAGTGTTTCCGGGAATGTTCGCCTTTCCTGGGGGGAAAAGTTACAGCTACTATTTCAGTAACCCATCAGTAACCCGGGCTGTCAGCTTGTTCAGTCTCTCCTTTAAAAAAGAGTTGTACAACTAGCACTAAAATTCTTTTCAGCACAGAGAGCTGCCATACAGCATAAAACCATAACAAGTGCCTACTGAGTCAGACCACTGGTCCATGTTGCACAGTATTCTTTTTCAACACTGAAAAAAGAGATGCTCTTTGGGAAGTGCTTGTGAGTGAGGACACATTCTTCTCTCCTTTCCCCTTGTTGGGAGTGCTAGAGGGCACCTGCTTGCCTATTGCTTCTAGTGTTCACAAATGTGTTTTATTCCATTCTGAATCTGTTGATAATATCTGCAGCAAGTTCCAGAAGTTTGCTGCCCAATGGAAAAATAAATCTTTCCTTTTACTAACTTTAAGCTGATCATCTATGAGTTTAATCAAGTAGCATAGGCCCACAGTTCCACACTCAGTGTATCTGCCACCTTCATTTTATCACAAACCTCAACCTTCTGTTTTCCAAACTACACAGTCCCAGACTTTTTAATCTCATCTCTTAAGGAAGCTACTCCATCCTCTTGACCATTGTAGTTGCCCTTTTCTGTACCTTCTCCACCTTCACTAAATCCTTCTTGAGACGCAGAGACCAGGATTGCACATGGTACTTAAGATGGGGGCACATCAGTCTCAAATAGCAGAAAATTATGCCCCCTGTCCTGTTCTCAATATCCTTCCTGATGATGCCCCAAATTTTGAAGGCTTATTTGGCCATGCTGCACACTGAGTTGATTTTGGCAACAGCAACTCTAAGATCTCTTTCCTGACTTATAATGGCCAGTTTCAAGTTCAGCATCATGTAAGCATGATTTAGATTATTAGATTATTAATGCAAATACAGAACTCAAGCATATTTTACAAGAGCAAGTATAGGGTCCTGCACCTGGGGAGGAAGAATGCTAGGCATCAATATAGGTTAGGGGTGGACCTGCTGGAAAGCAGTTCTGAGGAGAAGGATCTGGGGGTCCTGGTAGATAGGAAATTATCCACGAGCCAGCAATGTGCCCTTGTTGCCAGGAAGGCCAATGGAATCCTGGTCTACATAGCGAAGAGTGTGGCCGGTAGGTCAAGGGAGGTCATTGTCCCCCTCTACTCGTCACTGGTGAGGCCACAACTGGAATACTGTGTCCAGTTCTGGGCTTCCCAGCTCAAGCGGGACAGGGAACTGCTGGAGAAAGTCCAGTGTAGGGCAACAAAGATGATTAGGGGATTGGAGCATCTCCCTTACGAGGAAAGGCGGAGAGAGCTGGGACTCTTTCGTCTGCAGAAAGAAGGCTCAGGGGAGACCTTATTCTTGCTTAGAAGTATCTAAAGGGTGGGTTGGAGTAGGATGGAGGCAGACTCTTTGCAGTGGTTCCCAATGACAGGACGAGGGGCAACGGGCACAAGTTGGAACATAGGAAGTTCCATTCAAACACAAGAAAAAACTTCTTTACGGTGAGGGTGATAGAGCCCTGGAACAGGCTGCCCAGGGAGGTTGTGGAGTCCCCTTCTCTGGAGATTTTCAAGATCCACCTGGATGCAGTCCTGAGTAACATGCTCTAGGCATTCCTGCATCAGCAGGGGAGTTGGACTGGGTGATCTCTACAGGTCCCTTCCAACTCTGAAAATTCCATGATTCCATGATTCCGTGATTTTGATACTATGCCTAAAATTAAAAAGCAAACCAGCTCTTTTTACAGGCCTTGGAACATGGATTTATTTCATCCTTTGACAACTTTTACAGCCTAAAATCTGATAACTGTTTTTAAGGAGAAAAAATTACAAAATGTCTTAGATAATTAATTTTGTAAATATTTGCTTGACTGTCTGAAGTACAGCAGATTACTATCAAAAGAGGTCTGCTCACTTTTCAAAACTAAAATTTAAAGCAGACATCCTTCTAAGCTTGGCGAGCTCTTAGTCTTATTTTTGTATTGATATCTATATAATGATAATAAATTCATTATAAATTTAACACTACTAATTCAGTAAGAATTGGTTGCATTAGGCATTGCACTTCTGATAACTCATCAGAACTGTCACTACACACAATATATAAAGCAGTTATATTCAATCAAATTAAATATTGGATGTTATAGCTAAGTTTGACAGATAAATTTTAAGTATAAGGCCAAAACTGAAGCAGATCATAGGATGAAATTTCCCTATGTGCTGAAGGTTGCTGTCAGATTACATTCTATGGGTCTCACTTTTAAACTATGGCATTGGTGGGAATTCCACCTATTGTAAACTGGAGCTATTTATTGCATTTGCAGATATTTTTGCCAGTTCACTGGACTCTTATATATATGTATGGAAATCACCTGCCTCAGATGATTGCTTTTGGTCTAAGTGAACTTGGCTGTTTTGCTAAATCTGCTCCTTGTTTCCTACCAGGATGTTTTGGAAGCGGACTAGACAGCACCCCTGCCGATTGCTACAAAACCAGCATTTACCAGACAGAGGAACTGATGCTTATGGATTTGTGCCAAAAACAATTGACCTGGTTATCCTGACTGGGTAAATATCAGAATATCGGTTGTAAAGAGTCTGAGAGAAGTGTATTCATGTCTTGATTCTAAAATCCTGTTCATTGATACTTTTGCCAAAGGAATGGAAAATAAATACACAGAATAGTCACTGTAAAAAAACACGGGACACTTGTTCTACACTGTGTAAACTGCTGGAATATACTTGTTCCTTGCTTCTTTATATTAATCCAGTCTACTGAAACCTGTATGAGCTAAAGTCACTTGTTTGAAATTGCTGCACAGGCTGGAGAGAAGACGATCCAGTTTAAAGCAGTGCTGTTGGGTTTGATAGCTCCAAAAGGAAACATCTAATCATTTTAATTTGGTATTTCCTTAGTCTTGAATAATTTCCTACCTCCTTCTGTAGGTGAAAACAACTTGATTCCTACCTGCCCTACTGAGAGCCCGAGCAAGCCCAAGATACGTAAGTCAGGGCTTGCAGGGAAATCCTCCTGCCTCTGCATCTTCTGCACTGGGACCTTGGACCCTTGTCATTTCAATACTCAATACTCCATGTCTGGCAGAGATGTCTTGCTAGCTCTCATCCTAGAGGACTGTGTCTTCTCGCAGGAGGACAGCAGGCTGAAGGAATATTCTTCACCTCAAGGACAACTTGTTTCTAGCGGGAGAGTCTGGTGCAGAAAGGGTTGGATCTGAGGGCGGCAAGGAGAATATTCTGATTCCACATCCCACTTAACATGGATGGGAGGATTTCAGCAGGGGTCTCCATCAGTGTTATCCAACACATCAGAGTCTGTGGGGGCACCTTTGTGGATGTGAGAGGAAAATACAGCTCTTTTAAGTTAGGATGTGATGCTGCTGGGAATCAAGAAGGTCATTTTCTATAACTGGAAACAGATTTGAAAAGCGGGCTGATTCTTGTTTGATGTTTTCAGACACGCCAGCTTAAAGCTAATCAGGTAAAGTAATTTTTTCTAGTCCTCTGAGTTTTGAACTAATGTATTTTGCTGGCTAAAGGACTTGATATTAACCCTACTGTAAAGAGCCATGAAATCTGAGATGTTTTTTGTCTCCTTGTGATTCATGCAGAGACCTGTAGCACTTTAAGCCCAGCAATTGGTATAGAAAATTGACTTGATCAAGATAAAAAAGGTGTTTTATTTATCAAATATGAACGAGCTATCAAAGAGCTGAATAAAGTTGAAGAGTTTAAGCAAATCAGTGCTAAAAGAAGGGCAAAGAACAAAACACCATTGTGATTCTCTCTTGTGTAAGGAGAGGAGAAAATGTGGATCCTCCCTGATTTCTGTATCATCACCTGAGGAGGGGCAGCCAGCCTCAGAGCTGTGCTGGGCTGCAGCACTCTGCACTGCTGCTTTCATAACAGCATCACCTGCACCGATCCTGCTGTGAGCAAATCTGAGCACACGAGTGCTCTGAAACGACACCAGGCGCAATTCCTTCCTACTTCATACCTGGGACGAATAGTTCCCCAGTGTTAGCAGGAGAACTTTCATGACAGAAAGGAAAAGATGTCGTTCAATGTTCGTATACTTCAAATGAGCTTTCTTGCCACATATGTAGGTATAGAAACGTAAACCTCCTCCCTCTTTCCCAGGAAATTAACATCTGTGTTCATTGCTTTGCACATTCTCGGTTTTCAGGAAGAGCTGTAATCCAGCTACAGTCATAGCACTCGACTTTCAATTTCCAGCATGGTACAGACGTTCAGGCCCTCACAGCATTCTTCCTAATACATTGTCATGGCCCATGAGAGCAGAATCAAACCTACCATGTCAGGCTGGCATAGCTCTCTGTAAATGCACACTTGGCAGGCAGGGAGAAAGAAGGAGAGGAGATCAGGGAGCTCTGCTGAGGTTGTAGCTGTATGAATAAAAATCCCTGAAATTTTTGTCTCTCCTAGACTTTGATGGAAAAATTATTTGTTTCTTCTTAGCTCAGGAATGTCTTTGGCTGGAATTTAAGATTTAGAAAACAGAAAATAAGATCAGGTTTTAAGAAAACAGTTAAATATCATCTATATTTTAAATATCACAAAGGTGCATCTGCTATTCCCCTCTCCACCCAGCCCCAAGTTAACAACTCAGAGTAATTTCTATGGATTGCATCATGCCAGGATACTTGGTTGTTACTGCTCCAGTTGATGTTTTACCGGCAGGCTGCTGACAGCTTGTGTTTCTACCCTGCACAACAATGAAAGCAGTTTGTGGGAATAAACCATGGGGAAGGACACCGATAGGAAAACAGCTGTTTAAACATTAAGATAAGTATCTGAATAGTTCCTGACTGGGAGCTAAATTTTAACAATCTTTGTGGGCGTGGGCAGACACAAGCGAAATGTTGGAGCCATCCATTTATAATTCCAGTCTGCAGGCAGAAAGGTTGGCCATGTAACATCTTTATCTTCTGATAGGAAAAAGCCTTCCAGTTAAAGAACGACAGATCTAAGAAGTGCTGAGCCACTCCTCCTGAGTAAGGGCCAAGTCCTGCTCCATCCAAGGAGATTTCGGAAGGGGCTGTGAAAGTACTGCCACACGCGCTGGTGCAGGGCAGAGGCAAACATTTCTCCTCAGGGTCAGGCAAGGAGCACTTCCAGAGAGGGAATAGGAAATGTTCATTCTGCAGCCAGAAAGAAAGAAACAGGCTGATGGTTTAAGCAGACTCTCGCTTCCCAGCAACAGCATTTGCAGGAAGATTGTGTACTTGTTATATGAAGGTGTGCAGCAGATGAATCTGTGTAGTTAAACAATAACTGTCTTCTTTTGGGCAAACCACCCTCCCCTCCTTCCCTTCTACCACCACCACCCGCCTCGCCACATCATTTTAAAGCAAACAGCAGCCCCTCAGCAACCACAGCTGTCACTGGGGAGAGAAAGAGCATTCATCCTCGCAGAGCACAACTGCCCCGCTACCAGCAGCGCTGCACACCCCCACAGGTGGGGAGATACACAGCACACAGGAGCATGCCCCGGGGGTGGCAGAGCCAAGTCACAGACAGCGAAGGCACCTCTTTTTTTCTAAGCAGTCTGATCATAAATATGAGCGGTAATCAAGAACATATGAGATGATATCTCCTCTCTAAAAAAAATAGTCTTCAGATGGATTTCAACTCAGGTGGCAAACTCCTGGTAACAGAAGCAGTTTTCCACTGGAATTATTATTTTTTATTATTATTTGAGGGAATAGATGTGATACTGCTTGCCTAGATCTTTTTTTACCAAAGAGCAAAGAGCATTTTTCCCCTCTGGTAGTTTTCAGTTGTGACAGAAAGTCGTAGTGGGGACAGTGGGCATATGAGAGCACGCAGCAGCCCTCTGGCCAGAGTCTGCAGTGGGACAAGTGGCACTGGGGTGCCATACTGTCCTTGGTGTCATTTGAAGCAGTTTCAGCATCTGAAGCAAGCTCAGTGACAACCATCGCTGCCTCCACAGGGGCAAGGAGCGGGTAACTAGCTGGGATCACCAAGGGTGTCCTGCTGCCCAAACAGCTGAGCCTCTGGGCCCCTCCCACAGGTGACCCATGTCCTACCCTGCCCTGCTCCCACCTGGAGAAACCCAGAGCTGATACCCTCCTCAAAAGCAGCAGTTCATGCCAGACCCAGCTCTGTCTTGCTCCCTCCCTCCCCTTCCTCCCTCACTTTAACACTCCTTCTGACCATCAGTAGTCCCAGCTCCAGCTTAGATGTTACCCTGCAACCTTCTTTCTGTAGAAGGTGGTTTCCTGCTGCAGGAAGTCACAGTTCCACTTCAACTTCCCCAAAGTAAATCACCTCTTGTCCTTCACCTGCATTTTCAACAAAACAGATGAGGTATAATCGGTGGGTATTTTGCTTAACAAAATGATAGATAAAAATGCTCCCTTTTCATCAAGTTGTTTTATCTCCCATGCCATGTGAATGGCGGAAAGAAGAAAGCCCAGAAACTCATCAAAAGAAGAGCAGAGTTTGTCTCTTCCCTTCACCGTCTGTGGTGCTCTGCAGTGAGATGGCAGCTACTGCACCACTGCCGCAGAGAGCAAGCCCTCTCGGTATGGGGAAATGCAATAAGGGACTGAAACAACTTATTCTGTTGCAAGTGTACGATCCCTTTTTGGAGGGGGGTTAATTTCATATAGTCTCACATCTCACAAGTTTAAGCTTGAGCTTCAGGTTCAGATAATCCCTCAGAACCTTTACATGAAATTTGGTGTTAAATGATCAAATTTATACACTTTCTCTCCATCTGGTTCCATTAATCACCCCATGGCCCCAGTTTTACCCAAATGCCTTGCAAGCTTTTCAGTAAATCCAGATATTGTTTTTTTCTAGTGAACTTGCCCGGTTTTCAGTTTCATGAGGGGTGCTGTGCATGCCACGAGCTAGGATGTCCTCACTGCTGTGCCCAGGGAAACTTTGCAGGCGCAGGAATGTCACCCAAGGGCAGGTCCTAAGACCCCACTGGCTGACAGTGGGAGAGGGCAATTTTTAGAAGTTCAACAGAATAACCCACTCTGAAGCATTAGATTTCCCTTCCAAAACTGAAAGCAAGTAGCAGTCGTAAGAATTAGAAAAAGACGTACTACCACGTTGTGTCCACATCAGCCTTATTACATACAAAAATAAAAATCTTATTAAGACCAATCAAGTGCCCAAAAATTACAAAGTCAAACTATATCATACAGCAGAGGTTATCTTATACTGAAGTTGCCCCAAAATCTTTCGGAGAGCCCCAAATGAGGAAAGCCCTTATAAGGGCACCATAGTTCCCTGGTCAACCGTGACTTCCCCTGCCAGAAACGCTAACATGAGCAGGTAGGTAATGCCCTCAGTATGCCTTGGGATACAGCAGTTTTGTCCTGGTAGAAAGCTGTTTTTAACTGTTTCGCATCAGTCTCTGCCAGGAGTATCCAACGACATTTTGGATGTGTCGGTGTAAGGGAACGTGACATCTGGGGTAGGGAGAGAGGATGGGGAAAGTATTGCACAGCACCGGAATACTGTGGCTATTCAGTTGAAACACGTGCCAGCTTTGGTGGTTTCATTGAGCTGTTTACAAAAGAAAGGAAGATGAAGAGATAAAAGTATGAATGTTATTGATGCCTCTAGCATGGGCATTGTGTAAGAAAGGGATTTTATGAAGAGGCTGTAAAACAGTGTGTTCTGAAGAGTACCAAGCAATGGTAATCTGTCTATAACATCACACAAGGGTACTCTAAGGGCAGCAAAGACACTGAGCGAGAGTAAGGTGATTCCTCCACACCCATGCATATAAACAGCTGTTAGCAAAAGTGCAGGGATACTTCCTTGGGAAAACAAATCAAAAAGAGCACCCAAACCGAAAGCATCGCTCCATACCATGGAAGTATTTTTCATTCTCACAAGTGTGGAAGCGAAGGGGCTGGGAGTGGGAGTTTACAGCCAAGGACATGGAGAGGCCTCACAGCACCCTGTGATGGAGCCAAGATGAATCTCCCTAGAAGCCTCTGCAAGATTATTCTAATGTTTGTTTCAGACAGAATAGTCATCCGCTGTTCTGGTGGTACAAAGTATGACAGCATAACATGGAAAAGTCATGGATTAATTTAGCTCCATCTTCAAAACTGAGTGAAAATAATCCATTCAGAAAGCATAGGCCTGTGGGTATTACACCAGTCCAAAAGAAAAGTAAGTTACTAGTCCCAGAGAGAAGGAATTAAAGGTGAAGGGAATGAGAACAGGAAGGTCTTAGAGTGCCAAAATGTAGAGTGAGTCTAATTTATGGTTTAGACTTCCTTCATTTCTGTGAGTGTTCTTTAACCCTAGCAAATGTGAAGTAACATGAATTATCTTAACCCACATTCACTGAAGTTTAGGCATCAGTCTGTATACTTGCCTCAGCTGTGGCTCAGAACATGTACGCGTACATTTAGTGCAGCAATGATTAACAGTAAATTAAGATACAGTAACAGGATTGAGAGTCATTGGCTTTAGAGTGAAAAGAAATTGGTAAGATTGAAACTCAGCAAAATAAGGCTAGTGGGTATGCATGGAGGAAAGCGAGCAGTTGGACGATTGGGAGGAAGCCCTGCAAGTGAGTAAACAGTGTCCTCTAAGAAGGAAAAGGCAGAGAAGATGGATGCTGAGGAAAGCATGGCAAGGAGGTCTTGTCAAATATTGCAGTCCTTGCGGAAGTCATCTACCCATCATAAGAGCAAGAAAGAAGCTTTGAGAAAGAAACTAAGGCAGAGCAACAAGGCATGGAGACTATAGGCACAAGATATTGCAAGACAGAGGTGTGGGGGTGCTAGACAAAGAAAGCAAGACACTGTTGGATTCCTGCACTGTCTCCAGACTGTTCTCAGTGTGTTTGTTAGGAGGAGTTGATGTCTTTTAGATTGGATGCATTTGGCAGGATGAAGGCATACATGTTGGGCTTCCAAAAAGAAACAGACTAGATTTTGGAATAGACATGTAGGTTAGACAGTATAAGGTGTGCACTTGTTTTATGGGGACACTAAGGAGATAGCTAAAGCCACTGGTCCCATTTTTAGGTAGTTAAATTTTGATTTGGAGAACCCATCTGTAGGAGATCTTGTATCAGTTCCATTACATCACTGTATATACCTACAACCTTGTAAACACACCCTTGGAGCAGCTCACACGAGATTTTCAGCTCTGGCATGCAGCATTTCAGCTCATATGCTTATTTGGAGTGCCCTTCTCCCCAGATGTCCACAGCTTTGAAAAGCTCAAATTAAACATTGTCATGAGCCTGGCACAAAGCAGGTGACGGTTTTAGCAGATTAGCTTACATGGGTTCACAACACTAGGAGGAACTTTCTCCAAGTTTATCACCATTTCTGTACTCCCTAAATGCTATGGGCTCCCAGGTGCTGTGCTGCCAGCTCTCCCCTCGCTGCACCTTAAACTGGTTGCCCTTCCTGCAGCAGGAGCAGCCAAGCCCTGTGGTCGAGTGCACGAGGAATGCAGGCAGGAAAAGCACCCACTGCACGTGCAGCAGTCAGTGTCCAGCGTTTGGTGCATGAAATGACATTATTCCCTAAATATGTGATGTGATTACATCAGCATGTATCCCACTCCAAGAATCTCATCCAGTTCCTACAGGTCTTAATGTTGTCAGCTCAGGATGCCAGCTTACAGTTGCTGTGGTAAACGTCCAAGGAAGGACTTGTGATAGGACAGTGGTATTCACCCACCAGAAGTGGGAAGGAAGCTTTCTAGCTTTTAAAGTGTAGCTATTGCTTCACCCTTGTTTACCCTATTCTTTCTTGTCAGTTGAATAGGAATTTAAAAGCAGAACCAAATTTTTTTTATATATAAACATTTGTGGTAAGCACTGAGCCACAGCAGTGTCGCAACCAAAACACAGTTGCTCAACGGCACCTGTTAGTGCAATTACTTTGACATAAAATGTGTTCTTTAGTGTTGTCTACAGGGAAAACCAGCAGCAGCCTGTTACCCTGCAGCTCCAGCTGGCAACAAAATTTGTTACCTTGATCTTGCATAATATTGCAGATGAAAATAACAGAATTCCAGTGATCAAACTTGTTTTTCACTTATTACCAAGTGCAAGCTATACCCTGCAACCAGGTAACCTTGAGAAACAAGACTAAACCAAGCTGCTTGTTTCCGGATAAATATTTTCATGGGGCCTGAATTTATATGCATCAAGGAAAGCATACCTGAGGGCATATTTTTCTTTTATTTTTCTCCATGGCTGAGTTAGTGCTTGAGAGAAGGCAGAGTCTTAACAACAGTCATCTACTTCTTTGTGTGTTCTTACAAACCCCTCCACAGTCCAAAGTAGGGTGAGACTCCAAAGTAGTGGCTAAAGGCAAAACCACAACCATATAACTAGGATCTGATCAGAAGTTCTGCCAAGTTTCTCCTGAAATAAATGTCATTGTAGAGTGAACAGTGTCACCCATATATTTAGGGTTCAGGGGATTTATGGTTGTTAAAGACTATTTCTATGAGGTACGTGAAAGATAACTGAAGTAAGCAGGAGCAAGCCAGGAAGGTTCTAGTTCATTAAAATGTGCCGTGTCCTTCTGGTGGGAAAGGTGTACAGGTTCATAAACTTAAAAAAGGCGAAATTGCATTAGCCAGTGTGGGAGGTCAAAGAAACACATCTTCTTAGCAGGTCTACAGGGAGCCTGATCCATAGGTCCCTGGGGAACCACATGAAATTGGGACATTTCCTGACAGTGGGCTCTTGGAGCAGATTTTTATACATCTATGTGCAAGAAGTAACACAGGGAAATAGTGTGGTAGGCATGGGCTGTCCAAGGCCTTCTGGAGGGCCCAGGATTGGCATAGCTGTCTATCTTCTATGTAGAACTGTAGCACAAGTACGATAATTTGGCTCTGAAGGTGTCTACATGGTTTTGACACCATTACAGCAATGTATAGTGCCTTACAGACAGTCTATGCAGTCACGCTAAAGCCAACTTTGTTGGAAAAAAAGCCAGAAAAAAAGTTGGGAAGCAAGCAGATGGAAGGATAAAAGATTCCATCTACCTCTGAAATGAAAGAGCGTGAGAGAGATGCTAAGGTTAACATGGACAGTTTTCATTAGCAAGGTACAACTTTCGGCTGATGGACCAAATACTGAGAGTCAGTACTCAGAATAAGCATGGCTTGAGGGCTCCTCTCACAAAACACGCTCCATGGCCCACAGGATAAGGTCTTATTGTATGAATTATAGTGGAGTGAGGTCTGCAGAAAAAGGGCTCATCCCACCATTTATTGGAAGAGCTAGGAGCTGGTAAAATTTAGGTTGCGCCCCACAGAGCTGAGGAAAACAGCATGAAAGCGAGGCCCTGTAACAGACGTAAAGGATACTGGAGAAGAAATGGAATTGGAGAAACCTGAAAGCAGACCCGCAAATCTGTTTAGCATCTATTCACAGCAGTGAGTAGCAGACTGGGAAAGGTCTCTAAGCTTGTTGTTCATTTTTCTATTTTTATATATTCTTTTTACCTTTAAAATTGGAAAAGAAAGATCTCCAAAAAAAAATGAGCAAAAAGCACACAAAAAGACACCTGAGGGAAAAAGGTTGTTCTTTATAACTTGCAAAGCTAACATTGTATAACAGAAGGAATAAATGTCAAAAAAAACATTGTGTACAGTGCTAGCAAAAGGGCATTATTCACAGCCTGATATAAACAACTAACAACTCCCATCTGGCAACAAAAGTCTTTGCGAAGGGAAATACACTAAAACTCCTGCCGTTGATAACCAAGGCCTGTTATGGGAAATGCCTGCAGGATCCAACTGTGATTGCAGCAGAGGGAAGGGAAATGACATTCTCATGTCCAAAACAGCTTGGAGACCGACAGTATTTGAGGCGTTTCAAAATAGCACACATTCAGAAATGAAAAGCAAGTAAAAGTGGACAGTGGGTACAGAGCAGTTCAGGCAGCTGAGCTCTGAGATGGCTCCTTGCCCCTGACTTCCTCAAGACAGAGCACCCACGTTACCATCGGCCCTAACATTCCATTCAGAGGAGGAAAGAGCAGAGCCAGGAAACAGTGGTTCAAACTGAAAAATGTAGGTGAAACTCTTTAGGAAAAGAAAAACAGAGACTAAAAATGAGGAATTTTTGACAATTCCAGGGAAGAAATTGTCATTCATATAGAGCTTGAGCCAGAGCCCACCAAAGCCAAAAAGAGCCTTGCTGTGAGATTCAGTGGGCTTTGGCTCATGTCCATAGGCTAAACGCTTTCTCTGGCAAGTCTACAGAGTGATTCAGACCCAAAATGCTCAGCACAGCCAAATTCAAAAGCCCTATTCATATTCTAAAAAAGGCAACTGGACATCATTCCATGGTTCCAGTTGCACAATTGTCTTCAAACAGGTGGCAGAAACAACATCCGTCGCCAGCCAGAAAACCAAAGAGAAAGTCAGGAGCCTGCGCTAGAGCAAGATTTTACATCTAACACTTGTACTGTGGAACCAATTTAACATTTTCCATTGAGATTACTCTCTTTAAAAGCACTGGTCAGGCTTTTGCTTTTTTTTTCTCTCTTTCTTTTTTTTTTTCCCTGATTTCAGTGCAGAACTAATATATTCATCTCCTCTTACAGGAAATCATATTAACACGTGGAACTGATATAGCAAACAGCAGCAGACATGGTAAGGTACTTGAGGGGCTTTCTATTATTGCAGGAAGAAAGATACCTAGAAATTATTTAGCTTTTTTGGATAAAGGTATTAGTATTAGTACTTTGGATAAAGGAGACTGGAGAAGGGTACATCTCACAGAACAGGAATTTCTGGTGGGAAGTAAGCAGCTGTTTTTACAGATCACCCAGGAAGGATGTAAATCAATAGGCATAAAGAAACATTATTGGACTCAACTTTTGTAAATAGAGCTTTTTCAAAAGATCATGGTTTCCAGCCTTTATAAGACTAATATCCTAAATAGAGGGTAGTGGTCAAAGGATCAATGTCCAGATTGAGATCAGTGACAGGTGGTGTTCCTCAGGGGCCTGTAATGGGACCAGTACTGTTCAGTATCTTCATTAGTGACGTAACGGGATCGAGTGTACCCTTAGCAAGTTTGCCGATGACACCAAGCTGAGTGGTGCAGTTGACACGCCTGAGGGGTGGGATGTCACCCAGAGGGACCTGGACAAGCTGGAGAAGTGTGCCCATGTGAACCTCATGAGGTTCAACAAGGCCAAGTGCAAGGTCCTGCACCTGGGTTGGGGCAACCCCATCTATCAATACAGGCTAGGGGATGAAGGGATTGAGAGCAGCCCTGCAGAGAAGGACTTGGTGTTCTGGTAGATGAAAAGCTGGACATGAACCAGCAATGTGCGCTTGCAATCCTGAAGGCCAATCGTACTCTGGGCTGCATCAAAAGCAGTGTGGCCAGCAGGTCAAGGGAGGTGATTCTGCCCCTCTACTCTGCTCTGGTGAGACCCCACCTGGAGTATTGTGTCCAGCTCTGGAGCTCTCAGTACAGGAAAGAAATAGACCTATTGGAGTGGGTCCAGAGGAGGGATACAAAAATGATCAGAGGGCTGGAACACCTCTCCTATAAGGACAGGCTGAGAGAGTTGGGGTTGTTTAGTCTGGAGAAGAGAAGGCTCCTGGAAGACCTTATTGTGTGCTTACGGCTCTTAAAGGTGTTTTATAAGAAAGATGGGAGCAGACTTTTTAGTAGGGCCTGTTGTGATAGGACAAGGGGTAATGGTTTTAAACTAAACGAGGGCAGATTTAGACTAGATATAAGGAAGAAATTTTTTACAATGAGAGTGGTGAAACACTGGCACAGGTTGCCCAGAGAGGTGGTAGATGCCCCATCCCTAGAAAGGTCAGGTTGGACGGAGCTCTGAGCAACCTGATCTAGTTGAAGATGACCCTGTTCATTGCAGGGGGAGTTGGACTAGATGACCTTTAAAGTTGTCTTTAAAGGTTTGGTTTCCAACCCAAACTATTCTAAATCCCAAATTACACCAAAATGAGCATCCACACTGTGGGGAGGAATGCCGTGAGAATGGAAGGAAGCAGCAAGACAGTCACCCAAACCCCTGCCAAGGTTTTCAGCTCTGAGCAAGGGAAGGTTGAATTATATGCAAGCAGCATCAGTCTATGATATACAAAGATTAAAATGCAAATAATATATCTCATGCTTTGCAATACCCAAGAAGAAAATGCTTCAATGATTACTTAGTTTTATAGCTGAACCAAGTATTTGTGATGAATATGTTTCTGTCTCCCCACAACTCCCAGGGAATTCAGGGGAAAATAACAATTCAGGCTTTACCTGTCTGATAGGGGGAGAGACTAAAAAGTAATAGGAAAACATTTAAATAGTGACTATTGACATTTCCATTTTGACATTTTAAAAATTGAAAGGCTTGTTTGGAAGAGGTGAAATGTTTATTTCAATATTTTTCTAAATGAAATTTTTTCTTTTCCTTTAAAAATAGCATTTTTTGCTTTAAAACAATCCAGCTGACAAGGAAAAAGATGTGGAAGATCCCACAAATTTAATGAAAGGTTTTGAATTTAGCTTACAATTCAAATAGTTTCTCTTCTGCTTGACTCAGACTCTGCTCTCCTCACACTCCCCTCTAGCTTTTCAGATTTGGGCCAATGAACAAAAACATCTACTATTTACACATGTTGTTTGAACAATGACATAGGGCGAATCTGCAATGTAGTGATGCTCCAAGAGAACAGGCAGTATCTTGGCAAGGGAATAAGAGCTCCTTATGAGAACAACGCTGCTGAATTCCCTGTTGCTTTGTGCTCATTGTAAACAGTTCGTGCAGGGTCAATGCTTGCTGCACACCTTCACTCTCTTAAGGCAATATTCCTTACCCTGCAACTGCTGAAAATAACTACAGGACAATACACCTTCAGGCCCTATGGGTCCACATCATCAGTAAATGCTGGATGATGTTGCAGCACAAAGTTGTTCTAGAAACCCCTTGATGAAAGAAAGTAAAGAATAAAACTAACTTTCCAAAGGATTAGAAGGCCAAGCTTTCATCAGCAGTGGAGAAATCTTGGCCATGCTTTTAACAATCAAAAAGATCCCAGAGACTTCAGTGAGAACAGGAATTTAAGAAAGTATGCACCAGCCTCCCTACGGACAATTTATTTCCTTTTGTCTTGAACCTAATGTAGGAAGGTTTTTTGCTTTCTTTTTTTTTTTTTTTCAGTCCTGGGCAAGGACACAAGGAGAAAATCTCCATTCTGTGGTAATAGGTGCATGTAGAAACTTGCTGAGGAAGAAACAATGAAGTGCATTCCTATTGGCATTGCTGAACTTCTGCAATTTCACTCTTCACATACTTCTAGCACTAAAACATAAAGGATCATGTAAGTATTCCTGTTTACACTTTTTGTCATTTTTCACCAAGAAAAGCATCTTGAAGAACTTGCCTTATGTTTGATGAAAAAATCCAGAATTAATTCTGTGATAAACATTCATATTTAATACAGTTTACTACAACCCCTTCCAAAGGAGGAAGAAGAAGAAGAATTGAAAAAAAGACAGGCAGGGAGAGGAACACATCACACAGCTATGCTCCAAATATTTCCCACTCGAGCTCTGCTTCATTTTCGCAGAAGTGAAAACAATGGGGTAGATCTGAGAATTGCTTCATTTTCCCATCCCCCTTCCCTCCTCTGTTTGGGAGGAGAACAGGCTAGCAGAAAAAATTCCCCTGGTGAACTGTAGCCTGTGTTTAATAGTCTTGAGGCCAAATTATACAACTGAGTCAACACACTTTGATCTCTACTATCACTTTTCTATCTTTTCATCTCACATAAATCATTCAGCTTTCCTCTCTGAATTTCTCCAGTTTCCCTGTAAACATACCCATTTGCCGTCTGCTGTGGAGTTCTGACCTTGTCTTCAAGATCCTACCAACCTGACAAAAGGCGCATCAACCTTGCCAAGGAAGAAGGACAAGGGCAGGTTGTGCAGGTTTGCTTTCCCAGGCAGTTGTAGACGTACAAGAAATTTATAACTGAGAAGTTTAAACATGTTGTAAGAATATAAATATGCTGTATATAGTACATAGTAATATGTCCTAACAGGAACACTTGCAAAAACTTTGGCAAACAATCAAACAGTATTAAAAAGCTGTCTTTCCTCACTCCACATTGTAATGTTTTCAGTTTCTTATTGTTAAATTAAATGAATACATGAAACAACAAGAGTTGAAAGGAAAAGGTGTACTGCAGAGCCTCCCCAGTCACAAGCTAGATCTGTAGATAATTCTGACCAGCCATATGGTCTACTGTGCCACATCTCTACTGTTTGCTATTCTTATATAGTTAAAGTGCATTAAAGCTACGCTAATGTTGCAGAGTCAGCATTCAAAAAGTTGAAAATGCCAGAATGAAAGCTGTTCAGGCAACATCAATCCAGCCCACTTCGGTGAATCCACTCAGATACAGTCTTAATTTTATAACCACACATTTCTTCCCCACCCTCTCCCATCCTGCTTCGGTGTGCACAGTAGACTCAACACACAGCTATTTCAAATTCTATTTCATACTGTCTTTTTGAAAGTTGATTAAACTAAAGAAGAATGGGCACATAATCGGGCAGCGAATTTCACAGACATTTGCTGCCAGTGAAGAAACTTGCGTTTCATTCCAGGCTGTGGACAGGGGTGTGCGCATGCGAAGACTGTACACTCTTGTCCTGATCTATCTGCCCTGACCAAACTGTCCTGTTCCTGTCTGCCTCTTCCCTATGCCTTCTACACTTTTCTCCCAGTCCCAGCCTTCACACTTCAGCCTCCTAATCCAAGGCCCGAACATTCCCCCCTACCCTATTCGCAGTTGCAATCTTCCCAACATTTTTCATGCAAATACCCTTAATTCCTAATCCAGTTTTCCTTATTAATTTCCTAGGTTTCCCTACAGCCTCTCTTTTGGTCTCACTCTCCCAGACCCTCGTGTTTCTACTCTCCACCACTAAGCACTTCCAACTCATCCTTCATAATCTTTATCTTGGTAAGTAACCCTCTACCATCACCAGGCTTGAACCTTAGCTCTTGATCACTCCTCATACAAGGCAAATTAACTCCTCTTCCAGCCATGAGCAACCTCCTTACCTTCTACAAGGGCTTCTGGCACCTGGGTAGCATCCTTCCCCTGGGAAAAGCAGCACCAGAGAAAGTCTTGATTGGGGCAAGGTACCCTGGAGCTAACATATGTCTGTGAATGACAGACTTCTTTTTCTTCTTTTTTCCCTTTATCTTCTTTTTCTCATTCTTTTCATTCATTTCTCATTCTTTTTCACATTCTTTTTCTCCTCTTCCTCCTTTATTTCCTTTATGTTATCTTTCTCCACTATCTTCTTTTATTTTCCCCCCTTTGCTTTTTCCCATTTTCTGAGAATTTACCTGCCAAACTGTAACAAGTCTCAGCAGAACACACACAAAGAGATTTTTTTTAAATGTTCGGGTTGGCCAACACTGGTCAATTTGTGAAAAGGAGAAGAAGAGAAAAAGAAAATTCCGTAAAAATAAAAAAACCTTGTCAGCTTTCGGAATATCATTTCCGACCCGTAGAGGTGCAAGTGTTCCCCAATGAATTCATTGAAGGGTTGAAGGTTTTTCCCTTTTTGTTAAGAAAAACATCTTCACTCTTAAAATTGGGTTTCAGAAGAGACTTAACTATTTTGCCTTTGAAGTTTTTTCCAGAAACATTCCATCCAAGGCAGATAGCCATTTTGGAAAATTTCATATAGACCTGTTTCCTCAGAAAGATCCTTGTGGGCCCACAAAACCTGAGCTATTCCACTCAAGTAGTCATCCAGCTTCCAACCAGCCTCCTAATAAAATGCTTTGGTTTCTTAATCAAAGCAGATTTTTATAAGATTTTATTTTTTCCCCCAAATAAGTGTGTTTTCTGTTTTGTCACAAGTGAGTAAGATTCTTTTTTTTTCCTCTTGAAAACTCAGTTACTGGAAAATGAAAATTTGGCTCACTGCAAAGCACTTGAGATAACTCAAATAAAATTATGTGTATCCATCGCACTCCTGATACTCAGGGGTGTCAGCGAAATCTGAGAGAGATGCAATCCAGGAACCCCTCCAAGCAAGTCTACACACAATGGTTTGGAAACACTCCCTGATTTTTTGTTGCAGTTTAGTTTGGCTGAGGTGCACTTGGGGAAAAAAAGTGCACATCTCATTCCTGCAAAGACAGACGTACATGCTCAATTTTACCATTTGAAAAGTCAGTAAGATTAAATATGAGCACAAATTTTTGAAGAGGTAAGGCCTAAACAACCTTCTGGTGGAAGTACAGGGGAATATGTGTGACCGTGGATGACATCTTTCTAGATACTACAAAGGCTAAGTGCAGTCTGCAGCACCTTACAGATTAATTATCAACTACACACTATGTTTTTGCATTTCTTTCCTCCTTTCTTCCTTCTTCTACCTGACAGCTGGTAGTTTTACTTTGTTCTCATTTTGAGAGTACCTACATTTTACTGGTGGTAAGTCCTCTCAAAGAACTGTACTTGGAGTTTCTTGCAACACAGAGAGTCTTCCAGTCAATCCCATTCCTTCTGGCAGTGTGTCCGGAGATTTCCAGCAACCCACTTTGAGTGGATCAGAGCAATGGAAATACCCTTAAAGACTTCTCCTGGAGAGAACAGGTCTGCTCTGGAGCACTTACAGCTCAAAGGCAATTACCACATATTTCCAGGAGAAACTCTGACTTGGTGGCACAAAGGTACATTACCACACTAGTGAGAAAAGGCATTCAGGATTATTTCAAACAAACAAACAAACAAACAAAATATTCCAGGGGTTTTTTTACTGGACTCTAGAAATTATGCTTTTCTGACTTTTTTCTTTGGAAATGAACCACCTAAATGCATTGTTTTTGAAGAAGATTATCAAATGCCTTGCAGACTCCAGCAGATAAGACACTGTAATACAGTTGCTCATAGATTTGCTGGTGTAAGTAGGCTAAATTTCCACAGAGGTTGCACTGGGACAAATTTTCTGAAGCCAGTCCTACAGCAGATGTTGAATCTCACTCCTGAGAGAGAGAAAATATCTGTCAAATGCCATGCACCTCTGACAGACTTGGCTGGGAAACAGAACTCAAAATGAATGTAGAGAATAGATCCTCATCCACTGAAGCAAATCTGTGCATATCTTAGGAAACTAACTTTATTTAAGGTATTTGTATGAAAACAAACCAAAATGCTGAAGTAGAATTAGCATCAAAAGCACACAAAGGATCAAACAACTCACTATGCTTATAATCCAATTATTAATATAACAGCTTCAGAGGTTCAAAGAAACATTGCGCTAGTGGAACCTGCAGTGGAACGAAATGGAGCTTGGAATGAGCTCAGGCTGCAGTCCAGAAAGTGAAGAAGGTTTCACTAAAAGGACCTCAAGAGACCATCACCACATCAGCCTGAAAAGAGAGCGGGAGCCATCCTGTGTGTCGCTTCAGCAACCCCAGATGTCAAAAGAATCACTTAACACATTATAAAAGCTGAAGATGGATGGTTGAGAGAACTGATAAAAATGCAAATTGAAATGGCCAAAAATTCAGAAAATATGAGCAATGGAAACGAACCCAGAAAACCATTCAGCCAGGAGGTTAGAAAGTGTGAGTCAGGAGAACGATGAATGCTGATGTACCTTTGAAAAATGTGAGGCAGATACTTATCCAGAACTGGACAGAAATGAGGTTAAAAGAGCGAGTGTAGAGCTGAGGGAATAACCTAAGTGCTCAGCCTAAAAAGAAGGAGCAAAGCAAATCCATTGCTGATAGCTGAAAGGTGAAGCAGTGAGAGGAATTGCAGCCTGGTTCAGCATATCAGGAGTGGGATCGCTCAGGAGTTGAACACATCTCAATCACCACATATACTGTCTGTTATAAAACATGTCATAATTAGAAAAACAAAACTCAATAACCAAGGTCCCACTAGGTGGTACACAACCATTCAGCACAGTATACAAAGAAATAGAAATGGTTAACAAGAAAACCAGTTTATTTATCTTCTTTATCAGCCTCAGCACATATTATGTAGACACACAGGCTTAAGCATGGACAAATTGTGTATTGGCTAGCACATTACACTGTTATCATTCTTTGCCAAGAACTACATTTTCAAAATAACCCACTAATTATGCATCAGTTAATTTGAGATCCCAAATATTAGGCACTTAAGCGTTTACCGTCAGCAGTGTTCTGCACTAATTCTCCATTGAAGCTCCTGTTCTGAACATCCTGTCCAATTCCCAAAAAACTGAAGTGCTTCCAGAGACGATTGGCTTTAGCTGTTACTGTGGTCATTCAGCTTCATGCTCAGCCAAGGTCTTGGAGCCTCAAGTTTGAGAAATTGAAATGTAGTAACCTAAAATTTGTAAAAGAACTGAAATCTGGTATGAATAATTGGTCTTTGGGGATCTTAGTTTAATCTATGGCATGTTGCACCCCTTATCCCTCCTCCCCACCTATCCCTGAGCCCAAAAGAAAAACAAAACATATTTTTGAAAAGTATTAGTAGGAAGCAAGTCCCACATCAGATATTATTGTAAGTAAATTGTAGGAGAGCTGGCTCCCCATTAAGGATAAGGCACTGCCCAAGCAATCAGCAGTAAATGTAAACAGGCAGAATGCTCAATAACTGAGAAATAGTAGAACTTTGTAAATCATCCAAATCAAGACAGAAACCACTTTATTAGCAGATCAAAAAAGAACCAAACAACATTTTGTGGTAGATAACACTCAAAGAATCAGAGAGCGAAGAACCACAATGCCTTGGAAAGCTATATGCTTGGGAAACACTGGATGCGTGAACTTATCCCACTGAGCTCCTGGTGTTACAGGGCTGTGGCCTAAATTTGGATTTGAATTTCACACACTAACTTTTGCAAAAATAACTTCAGACAAATTGTCAGAAAAGTCAAGCTATTTTCATATCTTCTGATATTTAAGCTCATTCTATCCTTATAGCAGACACATCTAGACACACACCAAAAAAAATCTGCATGAGGTGACAGTCGAAGAATTAAAACATTTTTTTCTGAACTGTGGAGGAAAGAGTTCTATTGTAATCCACTTGAGGTTTTGGGAGAGCAGTTCATGGGTGGTTAATATTTTGCCTGACCCATTGCGAAGAACTAATAAAAGTAAAAGTTGTGCAGCTGCCTCTTCTAATCTGAGAACAAATCACAAAGGCAGGCACAAACAAAAGGCAGGTGAGTTCTCAACTGAACGATTAGGAGGAGAACAAACAGGGGGAAAAAAAAGGTAAAGCAATCCACCCAGCCTCTTCGACAAAATTTAATCAGAAAAGCAGTTTAGAAAGGGGCCGCAAATCTACTGAAAACAAAGTTTCAAATAACAAACACCAATAAAAGTACAATATAAATAATAGCCTCGAGGCCAAAGTCTAGAGATTAGCAGAGCAATCAAAAAGAGCCAGAAACAAACAATCGTAAGGCTGCAAAGCAGTCTGTCAAGCAAACAGCTCTCAAAACCAGATTCAGAAAACAAGCTCTGTGGAAGGAACGGTCAAAGGCTGACTGACAGAGCCAATATACCCAACCGGGCTGGGATTTCTTACTGAATGTCAACCTCATGAAACAAAAAGACTTTTCCTAAAAAGCAACTACGTATCGCCAGGATAAGGGATCATAAGGAACAGATCAGAAGTTTGTTGCCATAATCTTAGTATTAAATAGAGCTATTCCCACTTGGCACTGAAAATTTTGGTGACATTGACTTATACTTACTCTTAGGAAATATATTAGAGCTGTACTGTGGGATACAGTACACATTAGCCTAAGCAGCAATAATCAATGCACCTTTGGCACACAGTCAATGAAAATACACACTGAGATTCAGCAGCCTTGCCCTGAGTATGGACCTGGGTACTTATTTGAGACAAAGTATGCAAAATGTCCTTTTTTTAATCTTCTGCCTGCTCCTGAATTGATGAGATTTGGAGGCTACTGCAGCTCTCCGGCAACCATGGACTTCCGTTCTGGGGATAAAATTGTCAGTACATGACTGTTTGGTCATACATAACCCTGCCCTTGCCGGCAAGATCATGACACCCAGGACAGCAATATTTCAGAATAAGCCAGCCCTTGAATCTAGAGAGTTGGCAAGCTGAATTTTCTAATTGTGCGTGAATGTTCCAGAATTTAACTATCAAAAAATAATCATTTTCTGCCAAATAATAAAAAACAGAGCTGATCTCTGTTTCCCCCAAAATATTTATTCTGGCAAGTTTGACATTCACCACTTACTCTTTTATGCTGAGACCTCATTTCAAATCTCGTGTTACACCTTCTCTGCTGAGGCAGGCCGTTGCTGCATTGCACAGTGGCAAGCCCCAAACCTGCAAGGCCTGCCCATATTGTGAACTTTCTGGTAACAAAACGCGGCACTAAGGTTAACAGAACTAAGGACGTGCATGAAGATAAGTGCACGTCTAATCAAGTATTTGCACAGTCAGACCCCATTATAGTATTATTAACACAGGATCATTTAACGGAGAGACCAGAAACTTTTCTTTGTGTTTGAGGAATAAATCCCCTACTGTTTCAAAGCTCCTGAACAAATAGGGTTTTCATATTTGTCTGTGTCCGCTGTCTCTTTTGGATCTTCATCATTTATCCTGTCCCACATTTAGGCCTGGGGCAGCTGAAAGCAAAGTCTGGATGTGTTTATTTTTTTATTTCCCATGAAGCTGAGCCACAAGGTAGTCGTCCCCGAAAGGAAACGAACCCTGATTGCATGACTGACGGGACTGTAGTAAAAAAAAATATAGCTCATTTTAAAGTTTACCCAAGAGCAGCGTCTCTTCAAGCAGCAGCGTGACCCTGTGGCTTCATTTAACATTTCCAGGACAGAGTCTGCAAGGTTAATGTGTTAAGACAGTAAAAACTTTCCCTTCGCCTCGGGCACATCACTTCTATTCAGCAAGGCAAATAATACCCCACCTACAGCAGCCTGCCCAGAAGCCCAAAGGCTGCACAGCAACAAGCCTCCGTTTCTTCCCCCGTCGCCTCGTCTCCTTGAGACTGACATTGCCTGGGTGCTGAATAGCCTGGTGGGAAGAGTTCAATGCAGGGTTTGCACTTTCCCAGCCATTAGCCAGCTGCCACCGCATTTCATTATCTTAGGGGGTGCTTTTGTACATCAAAGGCACTTCCAAACAGTGTGATGAAGTGGAAGTAACCCAGCTCGGTCCACGTTGCAAGTCGCAGTATTATTTATTGTCCTTATTTTTTTGCGCCCATCTCGTGCCATCTGGCCCGCTGACTGTAAAGGCTGGTGATGGAAAAAAAGACTCAACACACCCCTCTCGGTTTCTTGGAGTGAATCCTGCTGAACAACTAGGCCTTGGAGCAACAGCCTGTTGTTATCGGGACCCTCTATTGTTTTGCACAAGGAGCCTTCTAAAAAGCAAGGGGGAAAAAAACAAAGGTAGCGCACAGGATCTCATGTGAAAACAAAGCAAGCAGAGCATGAAAAGCGGCACTGAGATGGCTTTTTCTTTGCTTTCTTTCTGATGTAGCCAAGAAATAGAGAGTTGAAAAAGGTTTTCTTTCAGTCTTCTAAAGAAACTGCCTGTGAAGAAGCCAAGGTAGTGGGTTTTGCACAAGACCGCCTCAGATCACTGTTCAGCTGTTTTAACTTACTCCTGGTTTTGTCTTATTATGGCTTTCTTTTAATGACAAAAGCCCATATGGTTGATGATTTATTGTAATTCTCCAGAGTTTAAAGCCTGCTTTCCATTACTGGAAATGTCTAATTGATACATTCATAAAACCTTGAGAATTACATTAAAAGGTGAAAAAAAGCAAACCCTCTCTATCTGTTCACAGACTGCTAATGAGTGCCTTAAACAGGAGTTGTCAGTAGATGTATGATTAAGTTGCACTCTTATATGATGCCTCAGTTTTACAGACCAGGGAGTAAACTACAACACATTTCTACCTCTGCTGTGCCTGCCTGCCACCAAAATGCCTGTTGCCAGAAAAATAAACTCAACAAGAAATGCTTATACTTCCATACTGACATTTTATGACAGACATGTTTTGGCTAATGATTTATTTTACTTCCATTTAGCCATTAACTTGAGGCTTTAAAAATATAGTAGCTTGACTGGGGATGAGACAGGGCAATTGACTGTGCAGTGTCAAAGTAGTATGGTTTGAAAAATGCCCCAGACATGCAGGTCCTCACTTGCAGAACATTCGGTGTCTCTTTTACAAAATCACAACACCGTTTTGCATTGTTCTTTGCTTGCTATGAAAATAAATATTTGGTATGGTGACTCCTGGTTTGTACGGCCCTGATTCTGTAAACCAAGCCATGTAGCTAAAGCTTTTGCTCATACAGATTCCAAAGGTGACTGTGCATGAAAAAGACTTTGCAGCATCAGGGTCAAATTGGCAACCCTTTAGTGGGCTTGATTAACTTAATTTGAGATTGGTATCAATAGGGGTTGAGACAGTACAAGACACTTAATTTTGTCCCAAAATCTCTCTCTGTTCTGTGCTTACTGCAGCTAACCTGTAGCTGTGAAACATCTCCCTGTAAGCTGGCAGTTAGATTGCTATCTGAGATTGACTTGGAAATGGTAGTCAGAGAATTCAAGCTACTGGGAGCCAACATCAAAAACAAAAATCCCTGACCTTGACTGTTCTTAATACAAAAACCTTTTTCCTGCTGTTTTTGAATGACCAAATGAATGAGAGCCAGCAAATGATATAGCAGGCACTTTCTTCTGAAAAGATAAAGCAAATTTGTTTTATTTCTGTATACAATCTGCTGCCTAAGCACAAAGACAGGAAGCAATATTGGGAAATTCTTAAAAATATGATTTATGCTGGATAGAGTCTCTTCCTTCTCCTTTATATCACTTGGAACAAATATTGAGCCAAGAATTTCCTGAACTTTTGCAATTTGCTTGGAAAATGTCTTCTCCCTTCCTTGCTGCTGCATTGTGAAGAAAGCATTTATTTCTAGTAGTAGGCTTTAAATTTCACTTAAAATAAACTTGCGTCTTACACACTCTGCTCTGTCTCTACCCCTGCTGTCCTGGCTTTCTTTGTAATGGGACTGAACAGGTGCTGCGACACAGCTCCATTTTCAAGCTGCACACAGATAATCTTCCCATTTTCGAGCACCCTTTAGGCACCCCTTCGTGGTTAACCCACCCCGTGCCATGCAAATGGAGGGAACAGCCACAAATAAAGAAGTCCTTTGCTCAGTTTTAGAAATAGGAGCAAGCCAGATGTATTCAGTAAGTCTCCACCAGACAGATTTGTGAAGTGTCCCAAATGAGCTGCCCATAGGGGATCTAAGGCTCATGGGACAGATATTTTCATGCGGATGAACAAGGGGAATTGCTCAAAAGCAGTATGGCCAATGCAAGTAGGTTTCCCATCTGCGTAAGGCAATAGGATAGCACCTCTTTTGTCATTCCGATGAGCATTTATTCCTCATTCAGGACCGAATGTGTAAACCAGGGTCCCTCGATAGCCTGGACGGGCAGCGTTTTGCCCCAGTGGCCCCACAAGCTGTCGTTTGGGCTATGGCACCTGGACAAAATTCTCCTCAGGGAGGGCAAGGCAGTGTGCGGTGTCTTCTGCAGAGAGGTGGGCAGCCAGCACGGCTCCTCTCTATGGGGGTTTGGAGGAGGAAAACACAGCTGAGTAGCATGAAGCTGCAGGGCGTAGGGCACTGAGCAGCCTGGGGAGCGGAGGGAAATACTCCAGGAGAGGCGAGCGCTCGGTCTTGGCAGTACTTTTGTCTGGGGGGAGAGGCTAATTTCACCCTCTGGTAAACTGGATTAGGGACAAGTACACGGAGTTAGCCTTCAGGCCCAGTTCCTCACCTGAGGAAAGCAGGACCGGCTTTCATTGTCCCGCTGGAGCGGAGCAGCAGCTGAGGACGCGGCCCCCAGCGCTTTCTGCCCTCCTGCGGGCTCTCCCCTGGCAGCCATGATCTCAGACCCATGCTGAGGGCCAGATTGCAGCTTGCCCAAACGCAGCTACCCCGGTGAGTGCGGTTCTTTCCAGCCCTCGCCTCCCCCTTGCCATCCCGCGTGGCTGTCATATGGATGCTTTTCTTTGCCAGCTGATTTGGAGCAACGCAAACTGCTACTGTGGCATGGCTCTGGCGTGGTAGGAAGGAGAAAGGAGACGGGGCCTGGTGTTTCCTTACTGCTATGGGGAAAACAGGGAGGAATTAGAAAGAGAGAACGCAAACAGTACTACGTTCAGAGTTACATGTAGCTCTTCCCTTCCAGGAGACAGCGGGAAGGTGGAAACGTGCTGCGGCTCTCAGGATTGCCTGTCAAACCATGCAGCAGCCCTGGGTGAGAGCTGGTCAACCAGGTCCTAGATCTGATGGTCAGAGGGAAAAGCGAGTTCAAATGATGCATCCCATTCACCAAAGCAATGATAAAAGCAGGCTCCCATATGAAGATATGTTTCCTCTGCAGTAGAATATCTTTAAATATCATAACAGCAAAGACTAGAGATAATAATAGTTCTCACTTTCTTTCAGATGTGGTAAATGAAAAGCAGCTTTCTTTAGCTTTGCATTTCATTAAAGGTCACCGTGAATTATGAATCTCTTTTCTGAACTACCCAGCTATTTTCATGCAATGTCACTGTCTGGACAACCTTCCTAACACATCAACAGCTAACGAGTAATGACAATAAGTTATGAGGCACAATTCAAGGAAACAAAAAACAAAAATGGAAGGATGTGAATTCTATGGAGCACACAAAGAAAAATGGGTGGGATGCTTATTTCCTCAAATTGTGTATCAACTTCATAAGTTAGCTACAAATTATCCCCCATGAAAGGATGAGGGTATCATCTTACATCCCACCTTTGTGTTCTTTTCCCGGTGCTACATTGTGGAACCAGATCTCTGCTTCTTCTGTTTGAAGAACTGTAATTTTTTTTACATGTTTGTGAAACATAAAGTACGGTTGTTGAAATGATACAGCATGGGTCTTGCAGCTCGGAAAATCAATAGATGACTTCAAAATAGCTGAAAAAAAGAAATCACAATGCAGTTTTACACTAACTTATGCTCAAATGATAGTGCTTAGACTATCTTTAGCAAGACAACAAATTAAGGATGAATTACAACATCCTGAGAACACAACAGATTTTTCATACAAAATTTTGCAGCATCTTTCAGTCAGGATGTCTGCATTTCTGAATGAGATATTTTTAATATACATTTTTAAAAGTTCTGGGTTTAGCTTCCTGTTACTTCATTGTTTCTTTTTTCCCTTAAAAAAACCCACTTTCCTGTTTCATTTTTTGTAACTTTACTTAAGAAATACTTTTTTTTTCACCCCAGATGTTTAATTTCTACATTATCTTCTGCTTTCAATAAGATACCTGCAATAGCTAAAAATGCTGTTGCACTCATAAACTGTATGTAGTCCACAGTATACCAAATGTGTGTTTGTTTTTAATGTTTAGCAGTTCTCAGTCATTAGGCTAACAGAACTTTTTTTAAAAATTGTATATTATTTAGGAAAAAAAGGAAAGTCCTGAATCGATTTTAAGAAAATAATTTCTCCTCTGGTATCAAAAGGTTTGAAACATTGTTAAAATGCAGGTTTTCCAGGACACAATGAGAAGTGACTCCATGTAAAAATACTGATTTACAGTATATCTTTTGCTTCACAAATATGGACTTGCAAGACTAAACAATGTGCTACAAGACAGCATTTTCTAAGAAAATACTTACATGTTTAGGAGACACTAAATTTATGTTACTGTAGGATAGATGAATTAAATACCACCTCATCATTACACCAAAGAACATATTTGTTAATTTTATTACACAAAATAGACACTTTCTTTAGACCAGAAAGAGTTGCAAATAGACGTAACAAGCATGGCTTTGTGTTGAAAGACAAAACAGCAAACATATAGTACAGTATTGCAAGACAAAGCAAAATAAATTAAATCATTTTTTCTACTGTTAGAATTTCATAAAATAGATGTAAATTCAGAGTTAATCAAACGTAGAAACAACAGAAACTGAAAGAGGATGCTCTGTACCAAAGAAAATTTAGTTTGACAATGTTAAATAGATAGCTGGGATCTGCTGGGAATACATACCTTGGTTTCATCTGATTGACCTCACATCATTGCTATGGCACATAACTACACCTGACAGGTCATTGATTTGGCCGTATGTAAAGTGGATCCTTAAGGAAATAGCCTGGCGAGAGCAGCTTCCCATGTTCTTCACATTCCCACAGCAAAAATTCAAGTTCCTATCATAGCATTCATCACATATAGAGAGGAAAGAAAAACAATGCTCTTACAAAAGGCTTTATACGTCATAGAAAAGATGGTTAGCATCAGCCTCATGTGTCAATTAATGGACTTCAGGGCTCTGATCACAAAAATAATAGAATAATATTGACTTCAAATTTCAGAATGAAAAAAGCAATACTTTTTTTTTTCTCTTTTCAGCCTAGTTTTCAGCCCAGAACTCCAATAATCTTAACACTTTTCATGCTTAGTCCTTGATAATTTTGCCAGAAGTATGCAGCACACACACGTGCACAATAACAAAACCAAATTAGAATGCTATTTATTCTGCTGCCACAAAAGCAATTTTACTCTACTTTGTGCCATCAAACGTACCACAATGTTTTCATCACCAAGAGAGTATGCCTAATGGCTTATACAGTCCTACTGCACAAGGACCCTATTCAAACATTTGCTCAAGTCATGCATGGTTTTAGTCACATGCATAATAGCCTACAGACAAAAGGCACAAGAGACAAGGAGGGCTTTATGTATCAAACTGAAAGTAGTATTTCCCTGTGCTAATACTATGTAAACAACAGAGCGCTGCAGGATATCATATTAACATGACATTTTGTGAAAGAGAAAGAATGATTAATCGATACCTAAAAACTACAGTACTTGTGTCTGGAGAGAACAAACACATAAACAGAAATGATAATGAGAGACAAAACATTGATCTAGATGTTAAAATAAAAAAATAAACAAAAAGAATGATTTTTATATGTTTACAATAAACTAAATTATATTACTTTAACATAGTTTAGTTGAAAAGCCTTTTGTCAGGATATGAAAGAGCCACCTTTTTGGTTTTTTATTAGATAGATGGACATGCTCACAATTTCAGGAAGAGACATAAATAGGTAAAACATCGCTATATAATGAAAGAAGAGTGTTGAGTGATTCAGTACCCAATGCCTGCATAAAGCCCTATGCATTAACATGGGGCACCTGCTCTGGAGTCAACACTACCCATAAGGTGTCACTCCAGGAGAAAAAAGTAGGGAGAAGGAAATTGCTAGGCAAAACCATCAGTTTATGTAAACTGACAGGACACACACACTCCCATTCACAGAAGCTGAAGCTGCACTTCACAGTAGCAAACAAAGATGACTACAAAACTATATAGTCATCTACAAACTAAGACAGAGTAATCTGATCATATTCAGGGACCGGACATGTAACTCTTGTACTAATCTAGAGGGCAGGTTGCAGTCAACAGGGTTGTCTCAGATCAGATGTCTGGTCAGTAACGCAGGACTGGTTTGAGGATAAACTATGCCATTTTCCAAGCAAAAAGCAGAGAACCCATAGGTGATGCAGACCTATGGATCAAGTTCTTGCTTCCAGCACGAAGACAATATAATGTGCCTCTTCACATGATTCAATTATTCAAGAGTGCCAATAAAATTAAATGTTTAAAAACGCCCAATCTTTGAATCTTGCTGAAAGAAAATGTTGCCTTAGAAGACGCATAAAACATATACATAAAATACACCTATAGCATTTCCGTCTATAGATTCTGAAGCATGGTATGAATGACATCAGTACTAGTATTCTCATTTTCAAAGAGGACAGCATCAGGAAAAGGGAAGTGAACTAGATCCAGTCCCTCGGCAATCTGAAAATGAACCAAACACCTTGTAGACCAAAACTTTCTGAGTCCAAGTATCATATCTACAAGAATGTGTCATCTCACTCAACACCACACTGGGACCCCAGTTGACGAAGACCTCTCTGTGGCAAAGAGCTGCGTAATTCTACAAAGCAGTGCAAAATGGAAGTTCATTCCACACTGGAAAAAATGTTGATTTATAGAAATGGAAACTTTCATGGGAATGGCTTACTTTTGAAAAAATGTTCAGAAATAAATGGTTTCTCTGGTCCAGAATAAAATTTTGATTCAAAATGAATGAGAGAGGTCCCTAAAATAGCTTCATAGTTTGCATCGCCATGTACAGTGTGCGTATTTCCCAGTCAATATTTCATACTCAGGCAGTTTTCTCACAGCCCTAGAAGACAGACTGGTGGCATGAGGTTAATGGAAGAAGGGCTTCAGCATGAGCCTTCTGCCTCTCATTGCATGCCTCATCACCAGGCTATTAAACGTTCTGGTGTTTTTATATCTGTTGTGTGTGTGGCCCACAACTTCTGTGTCAGGAGGACTGAATTTTTGAGGCAATATTTTTCATACATTCTTTCAAGTGTTAATCCTCCCCCCGAAAGCAAAACCCAGATAACCAATGAAATACACAAAAAAAGCCATGAGCCCTTGTTGGGTAGTAGAATACAAGATGATGCAGCCTTAGGAGGAAGCAGAGCTGCTGATCTGGCAGTTAGATGCCAGCACTGCCCTTGGCAGAGTGTTTTGCAGGATAGCTATCTGGCTGCTGCACACACAGAGACACCCTCTTCTAAGGGAACATAACTTTTCCTACACCGTGCATTTTTTGCTTCTCGTATCTTTTACATATTGCTACAAAACCTGAGCCTTGTTTAGGGATTATCTCTCTTTACCACTACACGTAGTGTGCTTTATTGTCAACATATTTTTCAGACTGTCCATCTGTGTGCACTAGCATTTCTAAAATGGAACAAAAAACATATGTGAAGCGTCAGTCCCTACAGATTAACTATATCCTCAGGAATATAAAATATTAGAAAAGAAGCAGCAATATTACCTTTAAGATACCCCCCGCAGCCTGCACTGTGTCACGGCTCAGTCAGTGGGGTTGTGTTTGCAATGGGTTTAAGCTCACACCAGAGCCACGCAGAAAGCCTGGCAGTCCCCACAATCTGCCTTGCCCATCGTCTTATTTTCCTTTTCCCTATTTGCAATTGGGAACAGTCGATCAGCAGTGCCCTGGCCACCTGATATCAGGGACAGACATGATGCAAGAGGAGGAAAACTTTGCCAGGTCTCCAGATATCTGCTCTTTCCTCCTTTGCTGGTTTAAGCAGGCGTTATACTGCGTGTGGACCCGAGTCCTAACTCAGGACTGACCCTTGGATGAGCCTCATGCCACCATTTTCAGGATATAAGCCTATATGCAGTGTTTGAACAAGGCAAATGGAAGCGTGTTAAAGCTTGAAACTAAGGTTTTGACCTTCGCTTAACGTTTGTGACAACATACTCAGATACAAGATAAAAGGCAGCTCCTTTATTTACTGTTGCACAAGGCGTGCAGGTATACTAACCTTAAGATTGCTCTTTTAGTACTGACAGAAACAAATCACTTACTAATAAGCAAAAATTCTCATTAGCTTTTAACACTAAGTTTGGCAGAGTGAAAATACAGTGTCTCTGAAAGTCAGCAAGGAAACTATTATAAGCTTTACTGAATTGATCTTCAGGTTATAAGAACTATGAAGTACACAAAGAAGTAGTTTTTCATTTTCTTTAGGGATTTAGAGAAAATCATGAGCACACAGGTGAAATTACAACTGAGGTTTTGTTGTTGAGATTTTTTTCCCCTTTGTTTGCAAAAGAAAAAAATAAACTGCTTAAAAACCTCTTTCAGAGGTACCAAAAACTTTGCAAATTTGAATTAAATTGAGTGAATGAATTTGACAGGCTGAAATGAGGAAAAAAATCAGAAACATAGAAAACTTTGCTTTCCACATTTGTTAGTCAAACCATGTAGGTTTCTGATTTTAGGATGTTTTCATTCAGAAAGCTGCTGAAGCTTTTTACAAGCAGCAAGAATTTTAGTCGATTTTGCTTTTGAGCAATTTGAACACTTTTTTCCACTGTGTGGTTTGACTCCTAAATATGTAATTTCCATAACATTGATTCTTTAGATTATTTATTATAACTTAACACTTGTGTAACCCTGAGAAACCAGCAAATTCATGTTTACTGTGAACCTAATGCAGGAGAAGAATGTACAAAGATGATTGCTCTCTCTGGCATTCACACCTCTCTCGGTGGTTCCTCACTGCTACCTAAAAGCAGAGCGAAACTATCAAGCTGTCCATAGAAGGAGCTTTCTACTAAGCCTGGGCTCTCTTATGATGAAATCTGGTGTAACATTTGTGGCGTTGCTCCCCAGGGCTGTGTCCCAAGGCACATTTCTGCGGGAAGAGCCACAAAAAGGCACAGGATCGTGGCTTCTAAGAGGACAAAGCCGCTGCTTTCACCACCAAGATGGCAGCACACAAGCCTTCAGGTTCCTGAAGTCCCTCTAGTCAAGCACGCCAAACTCTTTCAGTATTGCAGTTTAAGCCCATTTTTAAGTAGCTACTTCCACCGTTAGAGCTGCAGGACAAAGACGTGCACCAACATGGGCAAAGATGACTATTTTGTATCAAGGCACATAGACAGAGAGAGGAAAGGGAGCCCAGGGCCTTTAGTTCAGCCCCCTTCCCCTCACTGTGTTACAGCAACTATATCGCGTAGCCTCTTTCACAAAAACTGACCAAAATCTCTATGGATCTTTTATCTAAGAAAAACAACAAAAAGTAATATTCCTGGCAAAGAAAATAAGGTGATTTCTGAGCCACCAAAAGGGCCTAAACAAAATGTTGACATTAAACCCAACCACAGCTGTAAGCTTCCAAAATTAACTGCTTCCCAATCATGACAATAAAATGCAGGGAGAGCTATCATATGCTCATTAATGCAACATCTGCAGGATTGAACATAGGGATCAATTCCATGGACCTGACTGTCTCACAAAAATGCCCAGGTTACAAGAACTTGGATTTGTTCGATGGTGATTGACAAAGCATGAGAACGTGGCCAGTTCAGGTAGGAGACAAAAGGTTCTTGTTCATTTAGGCTTCTTGTCTGAATTTCTGTTTAAGCAACACAAAATCAAATACGAGTTCTCTAACGGCTGAAAAAAGAAATACACACCACAGTTAAGACAGCTGGATAACCTGTGTTCCTCTCCTGTCCCCTACAGCAGACCATACTACCGTGGTTTGGTCAACATATGAAAAATGCTAGTGCTAATGATCTAAGATTTTATTATCTGTTTCAATCTTTCATATATCACAGGCCTCCACATTTCATCCAGTTTTTCTAATAACAAACCTACCAATTTATATTTAACTTAAATGTAACTTCCAGAAAGTCACATGGTGTTGATTTGCAGACATCAGGAAATGGGCCCCTTGGTTCCTTTGGTGGATTGCTCGAACGATCAAACCCTCTTTGTGAAAAATGCGTAATCTACTTCCAAAAAACGCCTGATTCAGGCATTTCCCAAACTTCTCTTTCTCTCCCTGTCCATAAGGCTGTAGGATTCTTGGTCACCCAGTATTTGATGTTGGGAAGGTTCTTTCGGGCTGTTAAGCAGCTTCTCAGTCTTGTCCTTTTGATATGCTAACCAGGACAGAGAGCTAAGGTGCAACTGCCGGGAACTCTTTCAACCTTGATGTCATTCTGGTGGCACTGCTCTGCCCTCTCCCCAGTTTCTGAAGTTCTTACACCAACATTGACACCAACACGATAAGCAGTTTCCTAGCATCCTTAATGCCACATTTCAAAGTAAAATCACACCTTTCCTTCCCCCGATTGTTATACACCCAAGGGTCCCACTTTCTGCCCTAACACTGTGCTGTTAGCTGCTACTTCTCATGTGCTAAGCTGCAAATTCATTCCAGCCACTGGCCATAGTTTCCCATTGCATAGACAGAAGACCTGTATTTCCTACTCCTAAGTGAATGAATGACTTTGAATATGTTTCAGTAAGGTCAAATATAACATAAATGGACTGCTTATCAAGCATTATGTATCAGCACTTTATTGTCCTTGTTTTATGCTCCTCTAAACTGTGACATATAGGCATTTTAGGTGCAGAGATTTTAGATGCATTTTCAAAACAGTAATGAAAATCCTTAATAGTGCTTTTACAGTGCTGGTCCCTGCAGAACTTGACTGGAAACATTTCCATTCAGTGATGAGTCTCCATTGACGATCTTTCTGAAAACAGCCAGTTCTACTCCATTTATTGTGTTCTAGGATACATTACCCAGTTCTTAACAAAGCTATTATGACTGGAAAAAATATCCAAACAAATGAAAGCTCTGTATGTTAGAGCACCGAGGGACAAATCCTCTTCTCTCTGAAATCAAGTAGAGCCTGGGAATGTTCTTTGCTGAGAGCAGGAGCAGGCTCAATCTAAAAAAATTAAACCACAACTGACTCCTATATTGCCACGTGCACAGAGGAAATTCACTTCCACCAGTCAACAGCATCTTTTCCTCTAATCCAAGGCAACAATAGTCTATTCCATAATCTGAACGACATTAGACAACTGAGAAATTTTTTAGCGGATTTAACTAAAATGATCCATTAGCATTCACAACTACAGACAGCAAGCCAAGACTGAATAGCAATTTACTTGGAAAATTGAAACAAAGCAAATCAAAATAACCCACATTATTTATTTCTAGGTGTATTAATTTAGAAGTGGGATAAATTCACTCCATGACCGTATTAATGGATCATCATTCAAAAAGTATGACATTGCGGGCTTTTGTGCAGTCATTGAATATCCAAACATTCAGCTGAAAGGTGATGTTTAAACATCATTGTGCAATAAAATGCACAGTGCAAGATAAAAACAAACAGACCCCTTCGTACCATTTAAAGGAAACCCAAGTGAAAAACTTAGGAAAAACAATGAAAGTCCCAAAAATGGGCTTTGTGTGTTGCTGTGAACATGAGCCCACTGCCTGGTCCTTTCCACCATCACTTAGAAGTTTTAGTTGGACAGATAAACAGGAGTAGGAGGCAGCCTTATTTACAACACATTAAACAAAAGATAAGGTGGAGTTCAGTGCACCACCTAAAACAGGGACACCCCTAAGAGTCTATCTATTGCTTTCTGCTCCTTTAGTGACCCTGCCTGCCTTTCTCTGTCACGAGTAAGCATCTTCCGTGCCACGAGACAGCCCTGTTTCACAAGATGCGGATTCAATATGACCATCCTCCCGGTTTCACGGAGCAAAAGGAAAACAAGCACTTTAGGAGAGTGTTAGCAGTCTCCTGAAGTAAGAGAACATGTGGGTAGCCCTTGTCGCTTCCAAAACTTATTTCACTATTTCATAACGATGATGTTAGAGTTGCCCTGGCTTCCCAGCTGCCCTTCTGTATTTTAGAGCCCCAAAGCTTGGCAGCAGCGTACCCCTCTTGTGCAAAAATGGGTATCTGGAAAGAAAAAGATAGCAATAATCTGGAACTGTGTAAGAAAAAACAGTTTTAATCTTATTCTGGCTTCTTATGGTTAACTGTTGACCCCTGCACCAGTGGGTTACAAAAAGTAAACAGGTGTGTGATCACTAGCTACTACATAAAAGTAATGTCATGTTAGTCCCTTAAGATCTCCCAAGAAGCCAGCAGTAGTACTGGGAAAAATACTCAAATGGCGCACACAGTCTTTGCAAGATGGCAGAGTACTACAGGCAGCACCAGCACCCAGTGGGATTGGGCTCAGAAAAACATTCATATTAAACTGGCGGAGACTCCCTTCGCCCGGCACTTCCCAGGATGCAGTGAGAGTACGTCCCTCGTGCTTTGGAAGCCACTATCAGGCAATGCATTTCTATTCCGCTGGGCCTGCAATGCCACCTGAAAGAAGCAGGGAGACCCTGTCCTACCCTGTAAGTCCTCAAACCATTTATTGCCAGCCTGATACTCCTGTCCAAACCCTGTGCAGCTGAGCTGGGGGTGTAACTCATCCGGCAGAGATACATCCCCAACAGCTACCGCCCGAGAGCAGGACTCCAGCAGGGTTCCCACATGACATGGGGCTGCTGCCTGGCAGCTGGAACAAAACCAAACCACTCCAGTGTGTTCTATGTGTAAACCCAGTGTAGCTAATACGAAAAAACCATGAGTGTGTTTAGGTCCTGTTAGAGCACTCTTTTCTCAAGGAAGCTGCACTTAAAATGCCCAGTTTTATGCTTAGCGAGCTTAACTTGATTAGCAATTACATTGACGTCAATCCGAAGTGAAACCAATGATTTCAAATGAGCTGGTTTACTTTGACACTAAACAGCAGAATTTGGCCTCTTGTGTTTGGGAACTGACTTTTGAAAACTGGGAGAAGCATGAGACGAGGACTGAAATAAACACTTTTTTCTTCTTTACATCAAGAAAATAATACATATAAATTAGCAAGTAGTACAGAATTCCCTGGGGAAACGTGTGTATGCCCATGGGCACAGAGCACGGGAAGCTGCCATGGAAGCTGCCTGCAACTTCTCAGAAATAAATTTCCACCGTTCCAACTACTCAAGTACATGTTCCCGAAATTCAGGAAACATATTGCTAATGATTTCCTCTAAGGTACTGCGATTCCAGTGGATTTCAAAATGAATGTGTGAGCAGAGCAAGCTATTCTTCATTTGAGGCACCAGGAGTTAATAAAATAGCATCTAATCAATCAATCAGGTATCTAATCAATATACTGCAGGTTAAAGCACATTAAATAATCACATGTGGGACCATTCAGAAGGAGAGAGTGAAACTCATCTGACTAGATGGAGTTGGTGATATCTGAGCAAGCTCTCACTCTCTTTGTAGGAAGAAGGGAACCCAGTGCTTGCTCTAGAGTGCATTCCTTCTAGCCTAGGACACGGAAATCACTGTGAGGATTTTCCCCATGAAGGATCCGTTTCTCTTCATTGACCATCAGGTGAGCCTAGGGTTGAGGTCTCAGACTCAGGCACAGAGGTGACTGGAGAGTTAATATTGGGATAGAGAAGCCAACAGGCCACAGAGAGGCATTCTCAGCTGGATGCAGGGCACTTGTAAAGGAGGTGACATGCCTCTCTGAAAGTATTTTCTCCACCTGTGGATCAGTCTCTCCAACTCCTGATAAAAATCAACTAAATTAATTTCAACTCAAACTGATGACAGCTATGTCACAGTTCAGAAAAGGACATTCATTCATGGCTTGAGCATTTTGTAATGAGATTTAACATGCCCTGACTTCAGACTTTCATTTTACTTTCCACTTTCCAGTTTCTCCAGTTCCCTCCTCTCATTGCCATTTCTCCAAAGGGCAGAACTTCAGATAAAAAGACTAAGTAGAAGAATTCTCCCCATGTTTCCAGGCAGAAGGACGCAAAGTGCTTTCTTGCCTTTGGTTGTGTGCACCACTTTTTGCACAAAATATTATGCAATAATAATCGTTTAACCATACCAAGCTATTTGCAGACGCTTCCCACACATTTTATGCCACTCCAGTCTCTTCTTTTATAGCAATAATTTAGGTTCTTGTATATTTGCATGGATGTACCTCTACATACATGCAGCATGTAAGTAACTGAACTGTTAAATGTTTCAAGTAACCTGACCATTCTCGAGAGGGTAAAGCAGAGTGCAGACCCACCACGGGAAGAGCCAACCAACCACAATTACCTCTCCCTGAATAATTTCCACTGCAAAGGGTTCTTTCTTTAGAAATCATTAGCCAAAAAGGCCTTTTTGCAGTTTATGTTACACCCCACCGCCACCACCGATAGAATAACTGCCTTCTACATCACTGCAGCTCCCCTGGCTGCTGACCTTATGTTATCGGTAGCCCAGGCTGGATCCACACTCCTACAGCTACATCTGGAAAGCAGGCTGTGGAGAAAATTATCACCCGAGAACCTAATTCCAGCCAATCAATCAGCACTGCCCTTTATCTAGGACTTGAGCAATATATAGTAACAGTGGATACAGTCGAACACATACCAAACTCAAGGACCATGAAGATGAAGGATAGGATTATCCACTGCATTGTGACTGTGCAAAGTCAGTTTCCCGAAGTACCGCTGCCGTGCTACCTAACAAGCACATATCATCAACACTGCAGGGTGGTGCCCCATGTTCCTGTAGGTGCCTTAAAAGCAGCTGTACAATGCTTGTAAGGTTTCTAGCGAGCACACTTAGTTCACAAGCAGAATTTTGCCAGGAGCCTGGGGCAATGAGATTTAGAATAAATGGAAAGTTTCAAATACACACAAGAAAGAGGTAAGCTTGGGGGTCTTTTTCCCCTGTAAATTCCTTCATTTGTCCTTAAAGACATCACATAAATGTGTACATTACAGCCCATGTGATCAGACACTCTCTCAAGAACTATAAACAATGGGACTATGAGTCATTATTAGGCTGGAATCACATTCAGTTCTTTCCCACTGACTCACCATATGGATTATTTGTCTGGTTTTTTGCTCTCTCCACTCCCTTCCCTCCCCCACAGATCATACATGACCCCGTCCTGAAACGGCAGCACGAGTGTGTTTGCTTCGCACGCCCCAGCTCTTGCAGCCAGGTGAAAACAGCAGTCGGCAGGGCTCCTGCATAGAGGCATGAGCTCCCCACATCTCCAATACCCCCAGCTGTCTGCCAGCGCCTGCCAGCTCCCCAGCAGATGTGTGACAGCAGCACCAGGTTCCCACCGTGTCTCGGGCATTGCAGTCTGATGTGACACAAACCTACCAACCCGAAAAACTTCAGCTAATTTTGAGCAAGAATCAGAAGAGTCATTTCTGCCGCCCCACCTATCAGGGTGGTAATTTCTGGCAAAGTGGAGGAAGGAGTGGGTTTGGATAGTTACAATTCTTAACCCGCTGCAGCTAGGTCAGACCTTGCAATACATCAGTTGATGCTTTCATCTTTCATTTAAAAAAAAAAAAAAAAAAAAAAAAA
>VYXH01002106.1:112590-142635 GCA_013397275.1 Burhinus bistriatus
TCCTAACGAACACTTAACCACAACTTACTCTCTTTCCAATTGTCATTTGTAGTCATGGCACTGCTTCTGTTACATCTTTTTCTTCTCCTTGCAATGGTATTAACTCAGGCATTTTAATCAGTCTCAGACAGAAATTTAGCCTGTGAATTCTCAGGACGAAATTAATATAATTAGTTCTCTAGGACAGATTTGGCAGGCTGAGGGAACATCACATTGAGAGTCTGTGTATTACCTTCCTTTGAGTACTGATAGATTTGCTGCATATAATCAGGTGGAAAAAAAAAATTAAAAAATCACAGATACGCAGTTCTTACTTGGTTGTGTAGCTGTGTATCTATTGCTGTTCAACTGCATTTCCGTGTGAACACTTCAAACTTGCTTGTGTGAAACTATCGTCATTCATCCCTTTAACGGGATTGTATTGCATGTTGCATGCCTAAAATTAATCTGTTTGGCTGGTCCCCATGCAGCTCAAACTCTTTCCCCAGAAGCGATGAACAAACCTGAACACTTAGTAACTTACTTTCCTAAATTCACTCATGTGAGTAATATCCATGACTTTGAGATGATCCATATAATTGCAAATGAACAGGATCATGATTTTAGGGCACATAACCCAAGACTTTGCATCTCAGAGCTCCCACCGCATGCTTTTTCTCCTTTCTGAGACATGTTCCATAAACTGAGGAACCTGCTTTGTCCTATATTGCCTATAAATTGCCAATTCCTACCAAAAAAAAAAAAAAAAAAAAAAGAAGGAAAAAAAGAAATCCTCGTTTTCAATGGTACTATTTTTACAGAACACAAGAGCTATCTAACTGTTAATACAAGTATCTTATATGAACATGCTTGATAACACTGGAAAAGAGGGGAGAGGGGCTTGAATAGAAGCAGAGGCAGTATTCTACTTTTATCTCACCAAAAAAGAATGATTTTTTTTCCTCCATTGTTTTTAAAGAACATCAGAAAAGACTAACTAAAACAGAAACAAGAATCTTGACAGCAGAAACATGTACCTCTATAAAATTAGGCCATTAGTTCTGATTTAGATTAACCACATGTCTCAAACAGGCCTGCGATGAAAAACAAGAAAAGCACAGCTTTTCAATTTAAAAAAAAAAAAAAAAGATGCGTAGCATCTATGAATCTAAAAATGCACAGCCTTGTGATCTAAGTCTTTTCGTCTTCTGCTTCCAACACCACCTTCAAACAGTGACCATTTTTCCCCTCGTGTTTTTCTCTGATGCATTTCCAGAGACAGAGGAACAAAAAGCTGCTTGATACCCCTCTTACAATAGAAAGGAGATGTGCCTGGCTGTGTGGGAGGAGCTGCTCGATTCTTCCATGTAGCGCTGGGTACACATGCTTTGAGCAGCATTAAGTGTTCCTGGGAGCAGGGAACAGAGTGTTCCAGCAGGATCTAACATACAGGCAAAGATAGAAAGCCATTTTCTTCACAACTACACAATGCATTAATACAAGATCCCGAGCTTGCAGAGGATGAACCTACTGTTTCAGAACTTTTTCTTTCCTTTTTCGCATCTTAATTCACTTTTAAATTATTTAAGAGGACTCTAATTTTTTTCAAATTTTTTTTTTTTAAATTCACTGCTTCATGAAAGCCTGCTTATAAAAAATTACATAAGAGATACAACAGTCGCATAAAGCATCCCTTGAAGATCTGCATAAAATGTCTTTGCAGCAACATTTTCTTCACCTTGGGTTCTTGTGCCCCACAGCTCAGCTAGCAGTCAGTGGAGAGGGAGCAAGTAGAAATTCATATGAGATAACAGGGGAGAAGGGAGAGCTAAAGCCACGTACCTCTACACAATGGAACAAGAACGTGGTGCTGTGCTCCACCATAAGCAGGTGGAGCCCTACCAGCTGTCTCAGCCCTACTCTGATGCCACGTCATTGCAGACGGCTCAGGCCCCAAAACCACACTACTTCATACCAAGAAACCAAGATGTGCAAGGCCAAGGCAGGGAATGTCTGCAGCGCATTCCTTTCCTCTGCGTAGACATGCCTTCATTGTTTCCACTCAGTTTTGTTACCCTGGAGCTGTAGGGTATTTCCTGCAGAGTCATCTCCTCCCACCAGCTCAGAGCTTCAGTCTCATCTACCAGGCAGCATGGTTTCAGTAGAGCCATGCCAGAGCTGGTGCTGCCACCATCCAAACACTTCTGTTTCACATTGGAAAAAAAAAAAAAGCAAAACCCACCACAACCAAAAAACTTAGCCATTTTTTTCCCCAGAAAATTCCAGATCTGTTCAAAGCTACCTACAAGTAGCCCTGGATTTTCTATATTGATACAGTATAAACAAATTATTAGGGATGTGATTAGGAGTGATCATAAGAGTTGCTTCAGTTGCTACAGTCCTAGGACAAATGATCTGGATGTCAGTTACGCAGTTTCCTATTTCGTATCAAAGGCAGATTGACTCATTTATATAAAGATGGCTTAGTAATAATTGATATTTCCTGAAGGCTGGTCATCTTTTTCTTTCTTAAAGTGTTGGAATTTACAGTAAGAAATAGTGATTGAAACCTGGATTTTTCATGTACATGTTTTAAGTTGCTAGACTACTGCAGTGATTTCAACTGATGAACCAGACCTTACTTTTCCACTTTGTTGATTTAACCTCAATATTTCAGCCACTGGCCAAAAGTATAATAAAGATGAACTTCAGTTGCCTGAGATTTGAAGAGAAGAGTAGTCACAACCCTTGGACTAACACAACACGTATGAGAGCTCAGTACCTCAAGGAGCTTTGATGATGTGAAGAATCCCACTTTCTTGGAGTGCAGATGGAAATTTTGCCTTTTGCCACCTCACAGTGCATTTGATAACTGTGGATCTCATTTCATTTTTAATCTAATTATCTCAAATCACTTTGACCCTGTGTTTGTAAATGCCAGAAACTTACTGTACCTTCCCCACTCCAGCTATAAAGTAGTTACATTGACCACAGAAATTCTTATGTCATCAGTGCAGGTTTTAGAACAAAGGCAACAGCAGTTTTACTATGCCTGATAAAGGTAAACACCCTCCTCCGTGAAGACAGAGACATAAAAAAATACCTGTAGTAAATAAAGGTATGGATGGTCACATAAAAATGCAATAGTGTTGCTCATTAACTCCAAAGATTGGAGACCAACCAGATGTTTAATGGAGGGTGGAGGAGAATTTTACATGTACTCATTTCCGAAGCAAATGAAACAAAGGTAGTGGAATATTTTTGTTTTATAACTGCCATGAGTCCTCTCCAAGTATTTTTATAGTTATCATTACTAACTTCTTCATTGATTATATATGAAACATACAAACTCCTTGGAAAGAAGGTGACCAGTCTGTTCATCCATATCTTCCTATTCTGGAAGCATAAGGTCAACATGTTATTATGCACTAATGTCAGCTGTTTGCTGGTACGTGCACTTCCCAAATTCAACAGGCTTTCTTCTGATGTCAGAAGGGTTTTGCTGTGGACTTCTGTGGAAAGAGGGTAAGGTTTTACAACATTTTTCTCTGTGCTGAATGATTTAGAAACATTTTCTTTAAAATTTACAAAGCCAATTTTGTTTTCCTTCACCTGGCTTTTGACCTATTGACTGACATTCATGCTTGATGCTTTACTCAGTTTTAACTGACTGTCCTGGTTTCAGCTGGGATAGAGTTAATGTTCTTCCTAGTAGCTGCTGTGTTTTGGGTTTAGTATGAGAATAATGTTGATACCACATATTGTTTTAGTTGTTGCTGAGTAATGCTTATATTAAGTCAAGGACTTTTTCAGCTTCCCATAGAAGCTGAGAGGGAGCATAGACAGGACAAGCTGGCCAAAGGAATATTCCATACCGTAGGCATCATGCCCAGTATATAAATGGGGGTTGGCTGGGGGGCAGGAATCCAAAATCGCTGCTCAGGATGGGCAGTGTATTGCATCACAATTTTGTATATTCTTTTACCATTATTTTTTTTCCTCTTCCATTACTGTTCTATTAAACTGACTTTATTTCAACCCATGAGGTTTTTTTCCTTTTTCTCCCTCTTCTCCCTATGCTACTGTGGGTGGGAGAGTGTGGGGAAGGAGGGGTGAGTGAATGGCTGTGTGGTCCTAGTTGCTGGCTGGGGTTAAACCAAAACACTGACAAAGCATTAAAATGTTGGGAAATAGATGAGTTCCAAAAAGCAAAGCAAAGCAAGGAAAAGCAAAGGAAAGCAGAAAAGGAAAGCAGAAAAGGAAAGAGAAAAGNGGAAAGGAAAGGAAAGGAAAGGAAAGGAAAGGAAAGGAAAGGAAAGGAAAGGAAAGGAAAGGAAAGGAGAAAAGAGAAAAGAAAAAAAAAGAAAAGAAAAGGAAAACAAAAAAAAGAAAAAAGAAAGGAAAAAAGAAAAAAGAAAAAAAAAGAAAAAAAAAAGAAAAAAGAAAAAAGTTAAGTCAGCTCTTTCCTCCTTACAAATTTGTGCAGGCTGTCCCGTACCCTCTCTGTTTGACCCCGGCTATAAGTGGCTCCCCCAAGAGATGAGGGCACATTGGACTAATAACCAACACCCTCCACCCTGCTGCCTCTGGGAGAGCTGCAGAGGGCTTGGGTAACAAAGGCTGCATCCACAGGTATGCACAGGAGGAAAAGGCAGGACAGGAGAGTCTTTTTGTTCCTGTATGATTCCTGTTTAACCTCTGATTAACACCCCTCTAGCCTATTACATGTTTCCTCACCCTGAGTTACAGCACATGGCCCTGTCCACGAGGCCATGAAGTCCCCATGCCCATGTGGCCCAAGAGAAGGAAATTTACAGAGTGAAACTTTTGGTGCTGAAAACCACAACATACAGCTTCTGGGGGTCTATTTCAGACCACTTACCTCTAGTCTGGTCCCGTGGGCTGTAAGTGCATTAGTGGATGGAACACATTAGTTGTGTGGTCCTTCACAAGGATGGTGTGCATTGATGTGCTGTGAGCACGTCGCTGCAGTGGTAGGAGTGAGCTCCAAGTGTGGGGCCTGCCATGGAGAGCCCCAGGACAGACGAGACAGATGGACATCTGTCGCCTCAGAATATTGTTGCTGCCTGCTTGTGACAGCTACACCAGGCAGAGCGCTGGTGCAACGGAGGATCTGGGCTCTTAGCAGCAATCAGGTCCACCTTGCAGCTGATAATGTGACTGTCTAAATATATCAGTGATTAGGGCTACGCTGCATAGATTAAAGTCACAGCTCTGTATCTCCCATCTGAGGCACAACAGTTGGCCTGATGACAGCACAAACATGAACTCTGTGACCTGTTTTTCCAAACTGTTTTTTAGAGCATGCTTTAAATATACTGGGTCACTGTCTGTAATAGTGGATCGCTACAAATGCAATCCCTTCTCCAAGGATGGCTTCCTTAAACTCCAGAAATTGCTCTAGGGTGGAGCAGGCTACAGGATTAGGAGGTCATCTCTTTAATGTTTCAGATGCCTCTAAATGTGCCACCTTGTATTTTTAACCAAAAAAAAAAAACCCAAACCAAAACCCTCACTAAAATTTGTGTATACAGCATCAACAAAAGCTTTAAGCAAAAGCTCAAATTCAAGCATTTCAATTTATCACCACTATAGCAGTGATGCATAAGATACCCTGTTTTGTTATAATGCCACCTCTTCTTATAAAAGGACCTCTGTTATCTGTCTTACACATTTCAGGGGACAGAAACTGATCCTGTGATCCTGAACAAGCCGTTCTAATTGCTTGTCTGTCCAGAGCTGAATTTAAGGCATTGCTGCCTCGACAAACAGGAGTCCCTTTGCTCTCCCTCAGAAATCCCCAACATAATTATAGAAGATTCAATTCTTCCTGTATTTTTCCCTAGGCAATGACCTGCTTTGCTTGTATGGCAAAATCAGCCCCGATTTTATCATCCAGAGGATAACAAAGTTGCCTTATCTTTTTCGAATAAATACAACTGGGAATTGCAAAAAGAAAAAAAAAGACCTTATTCCTTTAATTGTTCACCATTTTAGCATGAAGAAGTTACACACAGGGGAGCCTTGAAACTTCTTTCATGTTCATACCCTTTAATTCAATTAAGGCCCTAAGCTAAAGCAAAGAGCTAGCAAAAGTCAGATACTATTGCTACTGATAATGTAACTGCCAAAAAAATTAATGGCATATAAACAATTCAAGTAGCTGCTTTGTTATGAGATTCCCCTTCTGAAGCAGATTAGTTTGCCTAGTAGATAACAAAATTATGGAAGAATTCCTGACTCACTTTCTTCAGTCTTTGATTTAAAATAGGCCACTGGATTTAGGCACTTGAGGTGCAAAGAAGTATTTATATTTTCTAAATGGCCTTCTGTGATCTGAAGAGGTCAATGGCATACATTTTACTTGCATTGCCTGCATTTGGAGCCCAGTGGGGAAACAAAAGCACAAATAATGGGTTGATTTAGATAGAATTTGAGATTATAGTCTGAAGGTTTCAGACACGTTTTAAGGATGTGTGAGAGGTCATGTAAAGACCCAACCACATGTGGGGTTTTTGTATGGTAAAAGTATTGGCTGCCAAATGTGTGCCTTTAAAGACAATGGAATTTAGGCTTAAGATCATTAATGTAGTAAAAGGGAAGGATCATCAGCCTGATCCTGAGCCCTAAAGAGCGAATAACAAAAAACAGGCAATAGGAAAGCAGAAGAATATTTTACTGAATTAAAAAAATAAACGTGCAGTCATGATGAATACCTTTACACTGACACATTTTCATGTAGTACCCAATAAAGAACATTTGACCCAGAGAAGAAAAAAAAGACAATACATAAAATGAAAAAGTACTCAGAAAAACATCTAAAAAATCCTATCCCCTGAAATCCATGAAAATACCTAAATCTGCTGAAAAAACACAAAGGGGATTTCATGATCAAGCAAAAGATATTGAAATAATTGACAGTGTATTTTTGAGGACCTGCATTTTTCTCAGGCATGTTGTTTAATTAAATAATGACAAAAAGGAGAAGCATGGACAATATTGCCTGTACAGATTTGGGATGACTGGACTAAAAAAGGCATCTAATTCTCACCTCCTAACAGGAGAAGTCAGGTAGCAGCTGTCGCTCAAGTGTGTACATACAGATCCTCCCTCACAACAGGGATTTAAAAAATAAGATAGCTTTATCTGCTCTCACATGCAGCTCTTGAATACTGTGTTGGGTCAAACTGGTCAGAAAGTTCTCAGTGAGGAACTCTGAATAGGCTTGAAGGCAATGAGACATTGGCAAGCTGGTTTGCTTGTCATCTTCTCCCAGAAACTCTTGAGTCACAGAGTATCTCAAAATAAGGGCGAGGTGGGAGGGAGGAACCTTCTTCCTGTGTAATACATGCAAATGCCTAACATCCAGTTTTGGTAAGATCTTCTTAGGAAAGCAGTGTGGGTCCTGTAGCTTATATGAGTTTCTCCTACGGGAGCGTTGTAGGAGAAATAATTCACCTCTAGTGAAAAAGCTGGCTCTTGGACTTCACTGCTCCTCCTTAGGATGTCCATGCTGCCTGACCTCATTAATCTTGTTTTTCATGGTCACTGTACTGTGCAGTTATTCCATTAACATATTGTAGTGCTGCTCGAGGCTGCTTTAATGTATGCTCTATTCTATTTTTGCCTAATTTATTTAGGCATTTGTAGTGCAGTGACCACTGTAGGGTCTCTCTTTCTATGGGCAAATGAGGAGAGCATATGGCGTGGAACTGTGAGCTATTGACTGTGCTCCTGGGAAGCCCTGTAAAAGGGCACGGATACTGTGGCACAGCAGTTCTACAGACCAGCTTGGTTTAAAAAAAATAATAAATTCAAAAATTGCGACAATTTTCCACATAGGGAGCACTTTATGTACATTTATGCCTATGCATACTGTGCACGGAAGGAGGGGAAGGCAGAATGTGCCTACAGCCTGTAATAGGTGTTTAAACCCCCTGACAAATTTGGGATCCAACTCAGAGAGTAGATGTTACAGAGTTCAGAAGCAGACCACATTATATGGCAATGCAGGGAGCAACAAACAGTTCATTCACTGTACATTCTATTTTCTGTCATTTTTAGAGGGAACAATAGAACAGGCCAGGTTCAGCAAGCAAAGTAAAAAATCATGACAAGGCATTAATAGAAATAGGGCTTCTTTCCATGAGATCATCTCTTCTGCATTTTACTTTTATACATACATTTCCTTGCCTGGAAATAAAGGTCATAATTATTTTATCCTTTTTGCTTACTAAATGTATACATGACCTCTTTCTTTAGGAACACAGAAAAGCACAAGATGCCAACTGGCAGAACCTAAAAAGCATGAGAATGCTTTTTTTTTTTTAATTACACGTATGTTTAATATATGTTGGTGCAAGTTGTGAATCAAATATAAATTATTTTGTTTTGCAAGAATACATAAGCATCATCTACTATTGAAAAACATCTTTAATATTAAATTGCTTCACATCAATCCTTATTACCATCTTAGTTTTATTATTAGCTGTATTTAGTTGAATTTAGTTGAATAAAAGTGGAGAGAAAGCCCGATATGTTAATGTTTCACTCTTTTATCATCAAAGTTTAAATTGTATGCCATGTTTAATGAATAGTCATCAAACAGTAAGTGTAGTACATTCTGAGTTTTCCCTATGTTAAGAAAAATATTATGTATTTTTGATGACGTTGTTCAGAAATGGCTGGTGACTTTGGGCACCAAGTTTGAGACTCTTTACCTTTAACAGATATACCCATGGTTACTGTGAATACAGTTCACACACTAAAGAACTGTCAGGATAGTAACAGCGAGAAAGAGAAACTAATTCCCTCCAAATCCAGGAAAATTAAAGATCAGGCAGTTTGCCTTTTGTTTAAGCACTAAAACGTTCACTCATCTCCAAAATAAGCTGGGACAGCACTGCTCAAAATAACGAAAAGCCAGCCCAAGCTCGAACTGAGTAGCCGTCACCTCTATGTCGCAGTCGTTACCTGTGCAGCTGCTGTAGACACAGAGAAGACATGCTTTTAGACGAGGGAGCAGTTATCAGCCCACAGCCCTGCCTTGACCATTTGTCCCTCAATAACGGCAAGGAGCAAGGCAATTGGGAGAACAGAGCTGAGTGCTGCTAGAAGGGTAAGAATATCCTGAAAGGCTCAAAAGCTTGTTCAAATTGTTTTATGGCAACGAAGTAGCCTTTGAAATCATTTGAATTACAAACAGTGAAAGTTTATTGTTAAACCAGTTATTGTTTCTGAGCCACAGGGGGGATGTGAACAGGGAGGGAAGAGCTGGAGATGGATGGAGGAGGGAGTTTTGTACCAGCGTGTTGCCTGCACGGCATCTCAGGCGGTGCAAAGAGCAGATATTTGCTGGGGGAAGGAGAGCCCTTACCTATTCAGGACCTATTTAGTTACCAGCACTAATCAGCTTGGTCCCAGGCACAGGTAGGCTGCAAGGGAAAGGGGACACCACAGAAATACTAGAGGAGGGAAGTAGAAATATTTACCTTCCTGCCCAGATCCATTTTCATCTACAGTATCACACATAACTTTATACTCCTGTGTGATTCTGACTTCAGTTCTAGGTGGAGCTTCTGGAGGTGAGGAAATACTGAGAAAGTGTTGAAAGTCAGAAAGTGGTGTTTACACCTTGTATGTCCTGAGGAAACTGAGTTCATCTTCTCATAGCTGTAAAACCAGGGAGAGGAGTACACAAATAGATATATACACACCACAGTGTTCTGTGGCCCCTACACCATAGGGTCGCATGGAGGTAGTTTTTCTGGAGAGCTGATCCTTCCCACTGTTTCAGGTCAAGAAAGAAACCATCCTCTTGGGGAGAAGTTCCAGATTCCAGAAATAATGCAAAACCTAGGCTCTTGCCGTTATACTGTATAGAGAAAAGAAGTTTAAAAAAAACTGCTATACTTGACTGACCAGATCTCCAGAGCAAATCATCCAGTCCATCATCCTCTCTGCAGTTCTAGCCCGAGACAGATTCTGGGTCATTAGAGAACCCAAATACTGCTACTTGCCCCACTGATAGGAACTCATCAGCCTTAAGTCCCTGACTTTAACCATACCAGTGTGTTCTTGGAACATGAAAATGTATTTACTCAGAAACTGATATCCAGAAGTGTCATCAGCACCAGCTGATCCAAGCAAAAAAGTGCTATTCCCAAGTCTGAATAACTGCCTTATGCTTCTGCTAAGAGGACACTCCAGGGATACACCATGAATAAAATTATGTCTTATTTCAGCAAGACCTCCTGCCTGCAAACAACTGAAAGCATATCATCAGGGCAACAAGCGACAGCTTTAGCTCCAGATAGGATGTATTCTATAAAGAAACCAAGTCTGTGATGAAACACAGGAAAACCTGTATAACTGCATAGGTTGCACAAAGTAAATTAACAATTTATAATTCATTCACGTAATGCAGTTGCTCGCAGTAGGAAGCAGACAATAATACCATATTCGCTGAAGCTTTAGGAAGACACTATTTTCACTCTGCTTACAAAAAGCAGTTGCTATCAGAGGCCTAAAGGAAATTGTAGGTGTTAGCTAGCCTAACCGTCGTGGATTTGACTGCCAGTTTTGTCTCACATTGAGGTCGTGCATGCTTGCATGCACACCTAAATGTCAAACTCCTTACATGCATTGCAACTCAACTGGGTCGTGTTAACGAGATCTTCAGAGGTGTCTCTTTCAGTGTTCTCCCAGCCAAACCGTCTTTAATCAAAGTCTTTCCTCAGCCTCGTCCTCAGTAACTAAAATGCACCTGTACTATCTTCTTAGCCTCAGTGTTGTCAGAGCTCTGACTTGATGGTCTGAGATAAAATGCATACGCACAAGTTCACATGCAAAACAATACCGGCTTTTACTTCATCAATGTCAGAGTGTTTGTCTTTGGAAATTTGTTTGAGCTGCTTATTTCCTGTCGGAGCTTTGTGGAGGTGTCTCACTGGGTGACTTGGGGTGAGCAAGTGGCACTGCATGCAACAAATATATTGCCCAAATCACTGAAATATTGGCAGATAACAGCATGCCCATGCCCAAAATATAAGAACTTAGAACATGTTCTCTCTCTATTTGCATGGATTTTTTTTTTTCTTCTCTTTCACCTGAAGTTAAGTGATACCAAAGTAAAAGAGCTGTTTGCATGGTGGAACTTAATTCAGAAACAAAGAATTAGACCAGTTCCATGACATGTTATTATTTTGCAGGGTATTTAAGTTACTGAATGATTATACAGGAATTTAGACATTCATACAGAATTTGCCAAAATGATTTTCATATTCTTTTCTCTCTCTTACATTCAGTGCATAAAGAAAACAAATTCTGACTTATATAAATGGCATAGGAAAACACTCTCCCCTGCCTTTTCCAAACTTTAATCCAACAATCAAAAATGACAAGAGCCTAGATAAGCACAAATGTCAGCCAGCTGCACACAAGCACAGACATGTTTCATGGAGGAAGTGCTAACAGCTCGCACTTTTTTACAGAAAGAAGGATGATGGAGTCCTGTTTACTTTCAAGTATATATGTTCTTAAAAAATTTGTATCGCTCAGTTAAAAACAAAACAAAACAAGTGCTGATAACATGAAGACAAGCTTCAAGTGACCTTTTGGTTTTCTGGATCATGGTTTGTTATCTTAAAATAATGCATGCATGCACACACACACACGTGCTCTCATACGCAGAGGTACATTTTCTAAATACTAGCGGAGTTTCCTAGTGCTCAAGTGCTCTTGTTACAAAATGTGTTCTCTGAGGCAGAATGAATATTTCGAGTCAAATGTAGTGATTTTTCTTAAACTGGACTGAAACTTCCCCCTCAGAGCCCAAGCACAGGGAAAGCATGGGAAGTGAAAAAATAAGGACTGCTCTTTGGGGAGGGGGTGGCGGGCTTCCAAGGGCACAAAGAAAGTACATGTCAGAGCAGCTGCAAATGCTTGAACTGGGATTCAAGCACACAACCGCAGCCCTCATGGTGATTAAGGAATAAGTTAACTCTCTGTAGAGACATCTATTATTTATAACTTGCAGTGCTCAGCACTGTACAACCAAGAAGGGAAGCACTAACTTGAGTCCTTTTCTCCAGTCTTTAAATTTATCGGCGGCTCTCGCATCGTTCCCAGCACATACTGCACTTGAAGCTCAGACACCTGGTTATACCAGCTTTCTTAATCATGCATTTTAAATGTATTCCTCCTCTGATTTTATACTTTCAAACCAGTTCAGCTATCACCTGATTGCAGTTTACACACAACCCTAATCAACATATTACAGCTTGGGAACTGCTGTGCCATGCCATTCCATTAAAAGGAAACAAGCTGTTCCTGTGATGCATCCGATTGCCAGTTCACACGACAAAGTTAAACCCTTAAAAAAAAAAAATAAAATAAAAAAGAAGAAAGAAAGAAAAAAAACCCAAAAGCAAGTATTAAACAGTTTCTGAAGCGTGCAGCCGTATGAGGTTAAGCCTTTCCCACCCCCTGCATAATGCTGCTCACATCATGCCTCTGGAAACCTGTCCAGGTGTGCTTCCCACTGCCTGGAATCACGGGGTTGGTGGAGACAGGATCTTGAAACCGCTGACATTGGCTTTCAATACACTCCTTATTTCCAAGTAAATATTCTGCAAGCGTGTGATTTTTTGGCACTACCTTAACTATTGTGGCATTGCCCCGAAGGGCAGACTAACCCAGTTTAAAGTAAGTGTATTTAATAGTGCAGAGCTCTATAGCCTGTCTAGTAGGACTTTAACCATTGCTTTGTAAATGATTTCAAAACCAAGTTACAAACCAGAGTGAATTTTTTGGTTGACTATTTTTTTAATAGTAATTTGAAGGTTGTTTTGCAGGTTTTATTTCTGGAAAGTGTACAGGTTTACCTAACTATAGGCATATTTGTGACGGCACCATATTTAATTTTTCCTTTTGAATCGGAACACAAGTTACTGTTTTAAGAAAGATTTTTATATTGAGCTTACTCGAAATATATGCAGCCAAGAGAAAGACTGACCCTCCCTCTCTCCTACTCCCCCCCTCCACAGAAACGCATATCCTATGGCCAGATCTGGTAAATGCTCTTTCAGGGGAGTTCATTTCAACTTCTTTAGTTTATGTCCAGCACATGTTGTGTTTTATGTCAATGGCCATGCACTACTGGACAGGATATTCAAATGTTTAATGGAAAATACTTAGTTGTGTTGTTAGGAAAGTGCTTGGTTGTAGTTTATGTACTAATAATGAAGCATGCTTTAAGTACATTCATTGCTTTATCAGTGTTTTAACACAGTAAGAAAAATTATTATCTTCAGAAAGAAAATAGCCCTGAAATTATTCAACGTGGACAAAAATTACCCAAATAGAGTTGTAAGATTGTTCAAAGGGTTTCATAACGAAACCAAAACCATGCTGAGTGTGGAATTTCTTCCATGATCAACATTTGGACTGGGCACGCTGCAAGGTCCATATGCTTCGTTCAAAGTTTCCTCGCTGGATTTTAGCTATGCTTCTGGTGAGCCATTTCATAATGAAATGATGGGAAAACTGTGGTTTTACAGTCTAAGCAAAATCTAGTGATTTTCAAAAATTAGAAGACCAAAGGTCCAAAAATTGACCCAGGGTCAGTCTCCAAGTAGAGAGTATTAAGACCCACCGTACTGTTTCCTGCTGGACCCAGATTTTCCTTCCTTCTTGTTTCTGGTGAAGGACAGATAAAAAGTGATTTTGGCAGCTAAGTTAGAGCCATTAAATATTGTTTGTCACAGTAATCTTTTTTCCAACCGTTTTGTTCTGGTGATAATGTTGCTTCAATTCCCGCATTAATCCTGCAATTTTTTTTTCACATCTGGTGAGGGGACAATGAGGTAATCCTGAATAACATGCAAATACGAGTTTGTATTTCCACACCACTGTGGGTTTTTGTTCATCAATATTCTTTAAAACAGGAAAGGATGGATTTTTCTTTGTTAGTACATGATCTACAGAAACATAAGAATGGAACAACATTGTCATTATTTGGCTTACCTAAAGAGTTCAGAAAAATACATGAAATTGTCCTGTTGTCTTGTGTATGCAGGATATGAATGAAATTTTGTTCTTCTTAACTGACTGACACTCTATGTCTTCTTTGAATGGGACTTCTAAGGACTATTAGAAAACTCCTCAAAGCCTCTACAAATGCAGACTGGACTAGGCCAGTGAGTCAAGGGAAAATACAGTTTTTCTCCTTGCAGACTCACCTTTGATGTAACTATATTGGCCTAAGTATGGCCCTGACAATTTAAACTGTTTCACTTGCTAAGTGAGCATGAAGCCTTTGCCTCCATCTACAAAAACAACCAAGTGGGAACTGTGCTATCAGAGCTCTGGTGTTTGAGAGACTCTCAAATACTTGCTGATGGTTATGGAGACAATAAATAAGGTGGGAATTTGTTTTCCCAGAATATTTGGATTTTTAAGGGAGAATCAGTCCTCAGGAGACAGGCGTCTAGACCAGGGAAACAGCATTAGGTAGCCTACCATCTGACAAAGCAGACAGCATAGGCATAGCCCCACTCTGGTCAGTCAGACAAAGCTTCACAAAACCCTAATTTTGCCCCATCAGCAAGGTATTATTTATGTCAGCAGACAGACAGCAGAAAGGTGGTACACAGATGGAAAGTGGGTCAATCACAGGTGAAGAGGCACAAGAAGAAGTGTTCAGCTGCTATAGCTTCTTGAAGATAAGATTATCTGAAGTCTTGCATCTTCAGTTGTTTATAGATGCATCTTAGTATTTGGTTCAAATATTTACTAGACCCCATCAAATAATCAAGCAAGTGAGATTTATTATTGCTGTTTCCAAAGCTGATTACAGAGGACAGATATCGCTTGTTAATCTTTTCCCATTCCTTGATTATACATTTAGAATATATGCTCCCGCATCTCTTTTCAGAGCACAGATGCTAAAACCACAGGACATCATTTTAATCCTCAGGTACTGTCACAGCTATGGATCCAACTGGTTTTATTCCAGGTAAAGTGCAGCTGACTGCAATATGCCTCCTTGCAAAATATTAATTGGGGTAACCATCATCTAAGCAAATAATGTTTTAGCTGACCCATGCACAAAATAAATCCCTCTCCTTTAGATACTAAGTTTATAGTCTCTTATTGCCTTACATAATGGGAGGTAGGGGCAGTTCAGGAATTTGTCCAGTTTTGGTAGCAACGCACAAAATGTGGAGCTTATCTGACTTGAATGGAACCAGACTTTGACCCTGGCTAGCAGGGAAACACAGCTATTGCCAGAGTTGCAAATGACTCTATCACTTTAGCTGTGAACCCTGTAGAGGGGAAAAAAAAATAAATAAAAAGCTCCTGAATCAGATAGAAAGTTTCAGCCCCTGAGCTGCTGTAAGACTCCAGTGTGCTGAAACAGCCAGCTTTATCTAGTGATAGAGAGCAACTCGTAAGATAGCAAAGGAGGAATGCAAGCGCATTTAATGCATTTGCTTCAGCTTGGAAAGGAAACCTAAGGTACATACTTCCCCAGTTCAGCCTTTAAAGGAAATATTTATAGCTTATGGCTACAAAAGGGTAGCACATTAAAAAGTATTTCTTAAAATAACAAGGGGGAAGCAGTTGTAAAATTGATTGTTCATTAATTAACCGGACCCTGGAAAAAAAAGTATTTGCTGAACGAATAATTAAAAAATATAAGCGAAACTATTTTTGGAACATGAATTATTTCTTGTTTAAAACTAGCTGATTAAAGAGATTACTGGCTGTGTTAGAGCATCCCAGCTATAACACTGCAAAACTGATGAGGAAGAGTAAATCTTTACTGCGCTGAGCACCGGAGGATGCACATCAGCCAGCAGCACATGAGCCTTCTTTATTTACTTTGTGTTCCCACAGATGTTCACAGAGTATTGTTCCCACATCAGCTGGCAGAAAGGGCTGAAAGCACCCCAAACAATTCTGTGAGCATGCGTTTCTGCATCAACACAAGCCACACACACGTGCGCACCAGGCAGGTGCACGCCTGCCCGTGCACACAGCAGTGTTTGGCACTGGTTTGGTTTATCATCACAAACCGGCTTGTGATAGTGTAGGGTGTGAGGTGTGGAGCCGGTACCTCAGGTACCCGAACAAGGGCTCCTTTCTGTGCAGACTTTCGGGCAGCAGAGCCGTCCAGCTGCTACTTCAAGGGCAGCGGCCCTGTGCAAACACCCGGTTACGAACATCACATAACCTGAGCATTAGTCACGGCACGTCGCGGGCTAGCATGTGTTCACGCAAATGGCATAAAAGTCAACAAATACATAAAAACCTTGTCAGTTGGTCTCCAGTGAAAGTATCCAAGCAGGAAGATGCATTTACCATGGGAGAGGAAGGACTGCAGAGCAGCTGCCAAGCTTCATCCAGCCTCCCTGGCTACCTGCCATCACCAAATCCTCCCTGCTGAGCAGACCTACAGAAAGGCTGGTCCCAAAGCCACCCATGCCCTCCAGCTCCAAACTAGTCCTGTGTCCACTTGGGTAGAGTTATGGGTCACACACAGGGCCTTGCCTCTAGAAATTCCCTACAGGGCCTTATCAGAGAAGAAGGGGACGTTTCCACTCAGTTTTCCCCATATAGTTCATTGTGCAGAGGCAGCCTTGTACGCTTGCTCCATGCAATCACCATCTGCACCCCGAACACTTTTTGCGCGGTTTCCCCTCAGTCTTATCAGCATTGCTCTCTATCTTTTCCAACATGGAGTACTTAGTCATTCACGGACAATTCCACAGCAAAAAGAAACTTGGATTTCTCATAGGGTTGCTAAAGGCCCCCAGCTTTACTTTTTCCTCTACAGTAAATCAACCGTCCCTGAAGACCTGGAGCAAAAAGGGTGTACCCGAAAGACACGTTGTAACCTTTCATTGGCGAAGAGTGTTTGTTAGCTAAGATTTCTCCCGAGAAATGGAAAAAAGGTACAAGCCAAGAACATAAATTAGTTTACAAAAGACAATTTATTAAAGCAGCGGGCCATTGGAACCCTTTCACTAGCCTCTGTGACTCATGTCTAAATAGGCTGATAAAGTGATTCATGCTGCAGGAGTCATGTTTAAATACGCTGCTGCTATCACACTTCCAGCCCCAGAGCAGCCAGTCCAATGGCTTTTCTCATCCCAAGAGGCACCACCCGTCCAGACAAAGAGCAATACAGGTTTCTTAGCACTTGCAGGCTTGACAGTAAGCAGGCTGACACTACAAGCTGGATGGATAAAAACAAATCAAAAGAGTCCCCTTTACAGCTGCTCTAGGTGGTGGCAGAGGGAGGAGGAGGAAAAGGAGAGCTAACTGGGCTTGCTCCTGTGTTTGCATTGGATGAGCCTTTTGTCTTTACACTTCACAGCTCACTGCGAGACCATTCCACTTAAATTTAGAGAGGCATCATCCAACAGATTTTAGTCAGTCGTGGAGTCATTTAATCACTAGTACCAATACCACAGCTGGGAGATTATAGTCAAAGGGCCAATTTTTTAGACAAAGACGGAGAGATACTGCCTATTTTATCTCTTCTGATTTAAAAAAAAAAAAAAAGGAAAAAAAGAGAAAAGTCAGATGGTGCAGAAACAAAGCTAGAAAGATTTAAAGTTGTATCAGCACTGATTTTATATAGTTTTAAAATATTCTTATGTTTTATTCAGGATCTGTAGAGAGACATATTACATGTAACTTTTCTGTGTGTATTACTTCAGAGCAGGAGCAGGGAATAATGATTGCATGCTCAACAGTATCAAAATCATGTCGTTTCAGCAGAACATTAATTAATTTTTTGACCCTTCAGTCTCTCTGACCCAGTTCTGAGAAGCTTATTGCTGTTGTCAGGTCAGAACTTGTTTCAAAGAGCCAAGTGTTAACTTTCCACTTACAGATTATGCTGGCAGGAGTCTGTCTGCTTACATAGGATATGTCTTTGTCCTTGACCTGCATTATTTCTACAGTTCTCTAGTGCAGAAACAAGGAATTAGCCTTCCAACACAATTTATAGATGACATTGATCAGCGGGACAAAAATCCACAGCTGATTAGTTCTGCCTTCTTTAGGAGTTAATGAGAAAATAAACCTTACCTTTAATGAGATGAACAACATAAAAAATGTTTTCTGGGAAACAGATAAGATGCCCTATTGCAAAAATGATGCATAAAAGTAAAGTGCTCGAAAACCCACAGAAATTACAAGGCTCAATAAATAACCAGGGGCCCCTAGAATTCTCTTGTATAGTGGGGTAAGCTTGTTCTCCCTCCCATAACAGACCTACACCCACGCCTATTTTGTTAGAGAATGCTAAAACTGTGTTGAAGACAGTCAAGAAAACCACTCAGTCTTGTGGTGTGTTGTGGTAATTTACAACCTTTAGCCCGCATGGAATATTATACAGTTATATTTTACTTGCAACCCAACACCAACCCCCCAAAAACCACCAAAATTAGGAAGTTTGGTGCCAGTTAAGCTATTGCTTTCCAGAGGGCTCTCTCTGCATTTTCAGAAACATCAAGGTTTCTTGAGAAGTGCCTCAGTTTGGAGCCCAGAATCTGAGGCACTTTTCAAGTTACAGATGTTATTGAAACACAGACCATGGGTAACTCCATGTATTGCATATGCTTTTTTCCCTCTCAGGCCAAATATATTGCTGTAGATATGTTGTCATTAACTGAAGTAGTTACGGTGTGATACGTGAATTAGGACAGTAAATTGCTTCATACAAAACAATTTTCTATTAGAGATGTATCTGTATTTGTACTTTCTTCAAACCTAGAATTGGAGGAACTGCTTTTCTGTGATTACTTTGGAGGGGAGTCTAAAAAATTAAGATGGTGCACAGCAGTTGCATAGCAGCATGTTATTTCAGGGAGCACAGACCAGGGGAGAAGAGACAATGGATTTATCGAGGTTCAGCTGTACATCTCTCTATACCATGACATTAGTTACTAAAGGATGTAATGAGTTCCTCGGATGTAGGAGTAAGACCATGCACAGATGCAAAGAAAAAGCTGTTATTCTCTTCCAGAATGGCAACCTGTCCTGTCACTACTTTGCTTTCAGCTCCCCTCGGTCCCTTCTTCCTTGTACACACATTTTTTCATTGTTAGGTTTAAGTACAGATTCTGCTTAACCTGAGTTCACTAAGGAAGTTGTGCCATGTCAACCCTTTCGGCTTTCGTGTCTTTGGCCAAAGAGATCAGCAGATCAGTTTGCTTGTATTTCCCCAGCCCAGGCATTTTACTTACAATGGAGACCTAAAGATCTCATTTCCAAGGGACATCCCTGGAAAGACAGTTGCAGCCTGACACAGCTGTTACAGGACACCAAGGAAATCAGGCCGTGAAAATAATACTGCCACCTCTGGGTATACAACGTATATATCATTCATGCAGTATTACAAGGATGATGGAATGGCACGTGGGGGTAATTTTAAAGTCCACCTAGAAGGTTAAAATGTGCCCTCTCCAGAATGTAGGGCACGTCTGCATCTATGTGCTTTGTGGCAGGGTAGGATGGGAAAGGGAGTGCTGAAAACAGTAAAACAGAAAAATAATAGCCCTCTGAAAAAAAGACTTTACACCTCATATGGTAGTGGATTATTTCACTGCCATCATTGGAGCCCCTCTCTGCTCTGTTTGTTCCGAAGTCATCTACAGAGAGCGGGGAAAGGACTGGATTTGCTAAATGTGGCATGCTCCATGCTGTCTTGGGAGCATTACTAATCTCATAATAATATCATCTGCAAGGCATCCCTCAGTGGTAAGAGACCATGGAGCTAAAACAGACAAAGGGAAGAAAGATCACCAGCACAAGACTGACATGGTAAAACAAGAAATGAAACACGATCAAGAGGCAGAAAAAAACAGGAAAGGAGATAAATATTAGAAGATGAGAAGGCAGAGAGGATGCAAAAATAGGCACAAGAAAACAAACACAATTTTACACCAGAGTAAAAGGTTCATGACGTGCCAAAGGGCCCCCAATTCTTTTGTCACCTTTTTGGTGACAGTAGGACTAATTACTATGTCACATCAGTGCTGAGGTGCAAATAGTCATCTCACACCGACTTAATCACTGACACCTCAAATTCAGAATAGCACAGCAAGAGAGCACCAAGAGGTCTGCATATCACCCAGTGGCCATACAAGGACTTAATCACCTTCCTCTGGTGAATTTGCAGAGCAGCTGCTCTATAAGGCCCCAGTGCTTAAGTATGAATAATGCGTTTTTAAGAATACTGCTCAGTATTGAGAAATATTACCATGCATGTCCTCAGCCATGAACACCAGTAGATGAAAGAGCTGCTCTGCTTGACCTTTATTGTGGAGGAGAGAGGATTTTGGAAAGAAAAGTGTGATTATTTGTATATCCCATTTTATAGCCTACGCAACGCTTTTCCAGCTCATGCAGGTGTGTTTGACTGTAGGAGAGAGGAGCTCTCAGACTTTATTGTAGCACTTTTCATACCTAAGGGAATGTGATGTTGGCCTCCCTGGTGCAAATACATGTCTAAAAGAGAAATTACCGAAGATTGCTTTCTCTTCCTTTTCTTCCTCGTAACTGACACATTTAACAAAAATATTAAGCAATATGTTTATGTACACTTTTCCCCTGTTCTGGTTATCATTGCTTAGGATCCTGCAGAAGTAGGGATTTCTTTTGACAATTTAGGAAAGTGGGATAAGTCTTACATGCAAAAATCAGCCTGGAGAGAAAGCAACTTTTCCCCACGTATTCTCTGGGATTTTATATTTACCCTGAAAGATGTCTGCATCCCCTTAGGGCAGGAAGAAGCCAGTTTCAGGGCTTGGAAATCGTTCCTTTAGGTGGCAAGAAATAAGAAAGATTTACCTAATGTTTATGAGATCCGAATCACTGTTTTGTTGGAGAAATTGCAGGAAATAAATACATTGAGGATTTTTCCTCTCTCTTTTTTTTACTGTGTTTCATACTATGCTAACAAATATTATGTATGAAAATGAACCAGGAACTTTTTAGTTTTGTGCATAGCAAAAATCCTCCTGTGGCCTCCAGAAAACCAGACACGCAGACTAAGGGAAGTCCAAAATGTAGCATCCGTCAAAAATATATCTCGTCATTATCTGAGATGTGGTAGGATCAGTGCCATACCAAACTCAAAACCCAGAGATACTGTTCCCAAAATACCCTAACAGCTTTAGTAATGATGTTACTAGCTGATAAAACAGGGCCCTGAGAAACAAGGTCAATCGGCCATTTAGAACAGCAGAGTAGAAAGTGAGTAAACCATTGGGAACACCGTATCTTGAATTTCAATAAACCAAGGATTTTGAAAGCCCTGTTTGAGACATCTTAACTGAGCCTGATTTTTGGAAAATGTTGGTCCCTGAAAATAAGTCCTTTTGAATGATTTGTAATGCAGCACTCATTTTGACAGTTAAAGTCTCACTTTCCATAATTACTGTGTCTAAACTCCCTAAGATTGTAGAGACCTTCATATTTTAGTTGCAAAATAAGCACTGAATCAAGCCTTGCAGTCTCTTAGGCACAAGTTGTCTCTGATTTCCAAAAGCAACTGAAGGTAATGAAACTATTTGCAGGAGGACAAGATGCAGGTGAAGGTTTTAAATTAGAAAGGTCAGTAACATCTTAACAATTTTTATGCTACATTAAACCAGAAAATTATTTCTATGCTTGTCATGCTTAACTTATAGGGAAAGCTTCAATGCATATCTAACAATAGTTTTAAAAAAGCTTTGAAAATATGGCTAAAATGAAAGAGTTCATGATCAGCCATTATTAATGATTTTCCTAAATAATAAATACAAACGTATATTTTAACTTCAAAATGGGTATTTTCCAAACTGATTTCCAGCACAAGTTAAACATATGACAGAAACAAAAACTTCTGAAATTGCAAAAAGTTAATATAGCTACTTTTTCTACCTATGAGTGCTGCTAAGCAGAGACAAGGTTTGGTCTCCATTCGTGTATGAAAAAAATAAGGAGTTATATCCACAGACAGGCATGCCTGTATGTTATGAATAAATACTGGCAATTGAATAGATTCATGCTCATGACTAAGAATTTCTGGCTTAAGCATCCTGAGATATACCTGAAACACAACACAACACTACCCTAAACAGCTTAGAACAAGAACTGCCTGCCCTAGAGAGGAGAGAAAAGGAAGATGAGATGCCAGACTGATCATATATTTCAAACCTCAAAAGACATTTAACACCTCAGACTTCACTTTAGCCGGAATACCAGAGCTAACACCTCTGCTTTAAATGAAGATGCCTTGGTCTTTCTAACGTCTCCCCATTTTGGGTCATCCAAGTGACTTTGTCCATAGTACCACACTGTTCGCTGTAAAGGAAGAGTGATGTTTTAATAATTTAGTCATCTACACGATGTGTCAGTTCCATGTAGAAAATTCCCTGAAGTGTTTCCCAGACCAAGTATTAGTCAGAGCCGAACAAAACATTTTGTAAACCGCTATGGTCCAAGCTAAATCCTTGTTCTATTGTCAGCCATCTGGATGAAGTGAGGACCATAATATTTGCTGTCATTGCTTACTTGCTTCCAAAAAAAAAAAAAAAAGATGGCACAACATGTGGGCTGGCTTGTGTCAGCACAGCTGTGTATAGGAGGGCCGTGGCAAATATCACCTCCAGCCTGTTGAAAACATTGTCACTCTACGTTATGGATCAAACGTATGACTGATGGTATCTTGCCATAACTTCACTAATTTCAAAAGAGCTATGATGATCTATGCCACAGGGAATCTAATTTGTTGGACTATCATAGCCAAAATAATGTTTCCTGTCCATTATTTGTGCATGTACACAAACAAATAAGAGATATTAAAAAAAAAAAAAAAAGAAGAAAAGAAAAAGAACATATGAAACTTCACATGATCTAATTTGGATTCAATTCAGAAACACTTTTCTCCTCTTCAAGGTACATCTGGAGAATATTTTCCCTGTCTCCAAACCTTCTCCAAATATACAGGAGCTGCCTCATCTTACACTCAAGCTTGCATGGGTGACAGTCTTACTGTGATTGATTACCCTCGGGTCACACTTGAAACAAAAGCTATAGAAGCATTTGTTCATGCAATGACACAAATACACATTCTTTTTTATCTTCCTGCCCTTTAAGTGTTCTCGTTTCCTTCATCAGAAACCTTTATCTGAGATCACATCTTTCACTTCACAAAGTCTGAGAGACGTTTTTCCCTTCTATTATGTTAGTTATCCTTTCTCCTCTACTATTATTCAGAAAGTATATAAATAAAGATCACACTTCCTAAATAATATACAACAAAGAAAAATAACAGACTTCGCACATAGTCATTGAATTACTTGCCTTCTTCAAACTGTCAACAACTTATCGATGGAAATATTCTGTGATTCATTTCTTCCTTGTTGTCATCCCAGGGACTAATTTCCCTGTTCTCTTTCACCTTAAGGTACAAAGCCCCCTTGTTTGTTTAGAAGGGCTTGTTGGCTGGTTTGGTTTTGGATACAGTGTCACTGAAATACACTTATAAGTAGATGATGTGATCCGTTCTATGACGTGGAGAAGCATGAAGTTCAATGCTTTAAAATGTTTCGCTTGAGATCAGCCAGGGCCTGCAGAGTGTCACAGATGATTTCAGTGTGTGCCCCCAACTTGGGCCTTGGTACAGATGCATCCCTGCACTTTCAGTAGTTATGCCAAGCATTCAAGCTCAGAAACCCATCCTTTCGTAAATGCGTGTGTGCAACTCCATCCATTTCAGTGGAGCTTTACTCACCTTTAGTGAAATTTTGAAGATCTGAATTTTCAAATTCTTTATCTGCTTCATTTCGAGAACCATCCACTTGGATTAACTACTTAGCACTGAGCTCTTTGGTGATGACTAGATCTTCACAGATTTTCACATAATGCCATTTGTCTGCAGTTGGCTGGTATCAATACCATTCGAGATAAATCATTTGCCTATAAATGTTTTTACGCCTGCTTATATCCATCTCCTGTAGATCAGTCATTTTAAGCACATTACAAACCTTTGCTTTGGACTGGAGAAGTCTGTGTCTGCCCCTGACAGTTCTTCATGAGTACCAATCCAGAAATTTCTCTTAGATATAACCAGACAACTCTTTACCTGAAATCTGTATGTGAAAGACTCATTGGAGATTTGTTTTATGAAAGAAGATATGCACAAACCCCCTTAATAACAAATAGATTTTTCTGTTATTTTCTACTGAGTAAGAAAAAACACATTTCCTATAATAAGGGGAAAATGTAATATAATTTTCCTAAGTATTACTTAGTCCCTTGTTAATTTTTTCAATAGCAATGAGGAGAAGAGCAGCATACAGCAGCACACACCTAACAAAGACTGCTGTAGTGCTTGGATATCTCTCCAGCTGCTGCTTTATTGAATCCTCTCTTTATGAAGCCTGTTCTCCATGCATCATACTTCTTGTTTCCTCTTCTTCACCAGCGTCTTCCCTACTGCAGGTGGCCACTATTGGCCCTGAATTGAAGTTTTCTTGTGCAATAGACCCTGTAACATCCCTTTAACCTGCACAACCTCCATTCATTTTGAAATATACTGAGAAATACTGCCCTTCCTTTCAATTATTGTGCCTTCAGCATTATATTTGGTCATTATTTTTCTCCTTTTTTCTCTTTGTTACCTTGTTAAAATCAGAAAATCGTGTCTCCGATCATTGCAGACGTATTAATAATCAATAATCATAATAATGAATAATAATAATAATAATAATCAATAATCAAAAGCAGTTCCTGTAAACTGCAAAGAGAAATCTTAGAAAATCAGAGCACCTGAATGTAAAAGTCTTGGATTAGATAGTTTTAGACATGTTTAGATAGATGCTTCTGAGCATGTGTCTTCAAATGATGTAAATACAGATCTCAATAAAGCCTTCAGGCCTCATGTTTTTAACACTAGTTCAGAACCCGGTAAGACACAAAATATAATATATCCTTATGATGTTAAGCATGGCAGTAGTCAAGCCCTTTAGATTGAAAACCAGAAAATGTACTGCACATTCAAGGACAGCTGTCCACAGGTAGAGAAAGAATGTGATCTGGCAGCTGGGCAACATTTGGCTTCAGATGAAAATTGTTTTTCTTTACAGAGTTTTCTGGACTAAATCCCCCATTGCCTAATTAATCAGTACAACTAAATATGAACATTTTTGCCTTTTGCAGTTTTCTTCATTTAAATATCTGTTACATTTTGAAACAGTTTTGAAACAGTTACATTTACAGTTAGTAATTTTCTAGGTACTTAAGGAAGACCTTGCAGAATGTATGTAACAACACATACATTGACTTTTTGGTTTAGTTTGAAATATATCTAACCTGCTTTGTGAACTATCCGTTCTCACCAAAAAAATGAATAGTGAGAAAAAATAGGGATCACCTCTCAACCATTCTTCATATGGGACCTATCAAATTCTATCAAATCAAAAGTCCAGAATTACAAGATTTTGATTAATATAGACACAAATAAGCAAAACCATTTTAATTTGGGACTTCCATTTGCTAAACTCAGACCTGAGCAGAGCAGAGCCTTGAAGTGAATATTCCAGCTGTGTTCCATGGGTGCAATGCTAAACTGACTGCTTTGCGGTAGTCCAGCTGTAAGCTTTGCAGAACACTCCTCTACTTGTATTGACCAGCTGCAGGAATATTTGGATGATGCAAAATCTCTCTGACAGCTTATTTTTTCCACCCTGACCATCACCAAAAAAAAGTGGTATAATGGAGATGTCATCTTGCCCCAGCAAACGCTAATGGTTTAGCCAACATTTTTGGGTCAGCAGATACACCACCTATCTTTTAGCTCTAGTTTTAAGAGAAGCAGAATGACTATACATGTACCTTCAGCAGTAGTCCTCACTAGGCCCAGAGTATATCTGAGACGGAGTAGACACAAATGTGAATACGCACAAACTTGGCCCACCTGACTGGAGATAGCAGCTCACAAACTTTTTTTTGCTTTCCTCTGCATAAATTCCATGCTGCAAGAGTCTGAGCCAGGAAGAATCTATTTCCCTGTCCTTGTTCTTCCCCACCATCCTCCGGTTCAAGATGAGCGAATGCATTTTCCTCAGAATTGCCAAAATAAAACAGTAACATATAAACTAAGACCAATACTTTCAAATCAGAAAAGGACAACATGAAAAGTCCAAGTGCAGAACCAGTATATTTACGTACATTGCTTCAGTATCATGGCTCCTTTGCCAACAACACTGTTTATTTAATAAAGAAATTTTGACAGAATCTAGGATTCCCAGTTATGGCTGAGATCTTGTTGTACTAGGTTTTATATGTGCAGAAAAAAAGATAATTATTTTATTCAGATGTTGCAAATCCCATACTTACGCATAAATCCATGTATGAAATACAGAACAAGAAATGCTATAAATGCTATATGCTATATATGAAGACAGATTTTGTCAAACTACTGCTTTCCAAGATATATGTTAGATTAATATGTTAGACTGACATTTTAGCATGCTGAAGATCATAACACATGTTTTATGGTGCATTAAAATCTCATAATAACAATTTCAGAGAGTTAGCATAATATATTATTCAGAGTTAAATACTGTCTTGAATGATAAGGGCTAACATGCCATGAGGCTATAATAAACTACAGCTTTGAAATATCAATTTTCATTTATCAGTAAGGTCATTTACATAGCTAAAGCAAGAACATAATGATGTATTTTTTTGCTATCTAGGAGAAAAGAAATTGCACTTCTTTTCCAACATCTAGAAAATATGAAAACATTCTGACAAAGGCATTATTAAGTCATTTAACCTTTCATACAAAATAAACTGTCATGGATTTAGTTATAAAACTGAAAGTAAATACATTCTAGTTTCTTATATTGAATGTAAGTAAACTTATTTAAACTCTAGGGGAAAAATTGTATTCAGGCACAAATGTATTACCCTAACTGGGGTTTTGACAAATTGCATCTATTTATCTGATATTTCTGTATTGACACAGAAAAGCAATGCAACCTTGCAGCCCTCCTGTACAACTTCACCCCAAAGAGGAATTCATCATCATGAGTTACTTAGAGCTGCACATTGCCCTTAATCCACATACGAAATACTGTATTTTAAGGCCTTTAAGCTGATAAAAGGCTATGTTTATATAGTTAATGGGGTGGAAAAGAGGGCAGCTGATATAAGAGATGGTGAAAGGGGCACTAGATTAAAAAAGTACCTTTATCCTCAAATCTCACTCTAACCTTCCCCATCCTCACGTGCATGGAGAGCCACAGGAGTCACTTCTGTTGTGTCCACCACTCTGGAGAGCTTCAGGCTACCTTCAACTGATTTGATGGCTGAAATTTCAGTGTGCAGTAGTCCTTCCTTCAAAAAACGCATAGCCAGGCAAGACAACAGGCTACCAGGAACGTGTCTAGGCTGCCATGTGCATGTGTGCCATGAGCATCCCAGAGCTCTGGTCCCTCCTTTTCCCATGCTGCCGATGTCTTTTTATTTGGCGGTGAACTTTTGGCACATAGCAGCTTATGCACATGCAATTCCTCTTCTGCTTTCAGCACAGACACAGAGTGAGGACACCAAAGCCTCTGGACATGAGCCACAGCCCAGAAATGACACACGGACTTGCACACATGTGTTAAAGCCATTGCTATGGGAATGCAGTGGGCCAAGGATAAGTCTGGTACAAGGAGGTTTAGCTTTGCCTTCCACAACATGCTGAGAGAGACACGGACCACTAGCCCAGGAACATACATCATTATATTGTCCAGAAAAGGTCAGAAATTCCTCTCCACCTGGCTGTTATGTGCTTATATGTCACAGGGGACAGTCAGGACAGAGGTGCTCCTGAAAACTCTGCTATAGAAGCTATGGAGAAAGAGCTCCTAGGCACAATGGGCCTGCACCCTTAGAGAAAGAGGAGTGATGAGGCTTCCTACCCACAGCAGCAGTTGACCCAGATTAAACCAGTGAATCTGAGCCATTTGTGCCTGGATGTGAACTAGTGCAAACAGTCCTTTATCCACTGTCCTCTGTGACATCTTCTGCGTTAGGACTAAACTGTTATTTACACTATAATCTTTAAGCATAACAGCAGGCAGATCAGGTCTAAAGCAGTCATTCAAATGGGTTCCAAGGCTTACTGCTTTCGAGTCTGCTGTAAAAACTCACCCATTTGGTGAAGTGTGCACCTGAAAAAGAACATCATGCTATCCTGTTTGGCTTGCCATACGAGAAATGGAATGCATGTCACAGTCAGTGTTGATTTTGTAATGTAATTTTAAAAAGCTCTCAACTCAAAGGAAGCAGTCTACTGTGTATGCACAAAGTTCTGTCATTTAAATAAATAGGCCCTTTGAGTCACAGTGGCAGCCCAGAACGCAGCAGAGCCTCTATCCTGGTTTTCAATAGCATGCTAGCTTTAAGTTCGACAGCAAAGACAGGTATATTTTGCACCGAGTTTATTTTAGTTCTAGAGTCAGGGTAATCTCTCGCCAGCTACTGTTCTTTATCCATGACATCCATTGTTACTGCCAAAGCTTCCTCTGCACCAAGGTTTCCTTGGAATTCCTCCTCTTTTGATCCTGAATAGGAGCAGTCCTCCACTCCACTCCTTTTCTTTTTTCTTTTTTTCTCTTTTCTCTTTTCTCTTTTCTCTTTTCTCTTTTCTCTTTTCTTTTCTTTTCTTTTCTTTTCTTTTCTTTTCTTTTCTTTTCTCTGTGATACAAAAGAGAGAGGAAAGGCAGATTTAATATTTCAAATAAAAGATAATGCTAGGCTTTCTTATATATTTTATCTCAAAGTGTAATTGCATGTGCCAGTCACTGTTCATGTGCCTCTGTGGAGGTGACAAAAAGGCCTGCAACAGTAGAGTTTAAATTAGTATTTAAAAGATATTTTCTTTCTGTACCTTTAAACCTTTAACCTTTTCTATTTTCCCCTTCCCTCATTCCCCCTCATACACACTAACATTGCTGGTTTTTGGGTTTTTTTCGGTCACTGGCCCTATTAGCAATGTAGCTGAATGAGACAGTGATGGGCCTGTATAGAATAAAAAAGATGTTGTCAGGCTGGTGTCAGGTCAGATTGGACTTTGAGGAAAGAATCAAACGGTCTCCTTTCAAAATGATTGATGCCTTCTCCAGCTTTAGCTTAATAGTTTTGTGCATTCTTATCATCGGCTTTGGGTGCACTGCAGTGAAATTTCCAGCACTGCTCTTGTTATCCCTGCTGAACTGGATTGTCAAGATTTTCACTTGACTTAGACTAGTGCAGGGGACCGAGATTAAAACCCCCGTAGTCAGCTCCTGCAAATTCCCTTCAGTGTTGCCAGCCTATGGGTGAAATATGCTGGGAGTGGGCAAAGGTAACATCACTACTCTGAATTTAGCTCTGGGTAAAAATTAATATCCCTGCTTTTAAAATACAAGGATAAGGCTCAAATACACATTTAGTTAAGTGGATAGCCTGATTTTCAGTAGTGCTAAGAATTACTAGATGTGCAGTACACTGAGGGAGAAAAGGAAAGAAAAATAGCCACTGAGGTGCAGAATTAGGAGTCAAATTTTTGCCAGCATGGTCAGGTCAGAGCTCCACCCCAGCGCTGGGGCAGCCCTTGATATGAGGAGCAGAAAAGTGACATCACACTGTAGGTTTTGATTCCACCACATTTGTTTTCAGACTCATTTGTCAACAACAAAAGAACAAAGTTCAAGCAAAATGCTAGGGTGTCATTTCTTACCAATAATGAACAAGACTAAAGACACCTCCTGCAGATTAATGACTGGTTGGAACCAGTTAATCACCTCAAGCCATTAACCCTAACTGTTATTAAGCTCTAGGATCTAAACCAAGTCCTCAATCATTGTGGCTGCTATTCACTCCTCCTATTTACAGACCCATCCCCCGATCTCTCCCCTGACTCCCACTCAAAAAAAATCAGCTAAAAATTGTATGTGGGAATTTGTATTACATGTGTGTAGAGAGATAGAAGCCAGCTACACA
>VYXH01002106.1:145141-221076 GCA_013397275.1 Burhinus bistriatus
CCCGGTTACTTTTTGCACATAGTATATTAAGCACTGCAGACTGCCTTTCCATAGTCACACATACATGGGTTTGATTCTGCAGCCCCTTTACCTCACTTGAAACCATAATGAATTACCAGAGATAAACAGACTGAACCAAACCCACTGCAGTAAATGGAAAATGGTCTGTTGACCTCGCAGGGCTTTGAACTATTCCTCCCCTGACAGCAGACATTCATTTCCTGTTCCCAGCCTCTGCCAGGGTAATAATAAATGTATTACCCAGCTCGACTGTAGCACTTGGTAGCAAAATGAACCAGAGAGAACATGCAGTACAAATTAATATACCTAATTTTTTCTGTACCCTACGTAAAATTCAGAAGAAAAAAAAAAATTGTAGAATTTTTCTCATCTGAAAAAAAAGAATTAAAAAGAAACTACAGATAAATCTTCAATAACAATTTTTCTCAAATACTTTCTTGCCATTATTTTTCCGTTACCACAATAGAATTTCTGTTAAAAAAAAAAAGACTCTCGTGAATTAATTATACATTTATCTTATAAACATTTGAACCACATATTGCCTTCTGTTAAAATGGTACAGTTTTACTTGAAGAGAAACCAAAGAGCAGCTTCAGAACCACCACTTCCTGTTGATAACAAAACCCGAGCTCTGCACGCTCACAAATTAGTATCTGTTGTCTGGAGTCTCCCCTATAGTGCTTCAGCTGTGTTTTCCCTTGCTATTGTTTTGTTTTCATCCTGGGGAGTTTTCTAAAATTCCTCTGAAACTGAACAATTGGGGAAAAAAAATTATTGAATGTTACTATGGTAACAAAAATAAAAAAAGGAAAATGCTGTAAGCAGACCGATGACTCAGGGCATAGCCTCTCAACGGACACCAACGCACTGGTGCTTTGTCCATGAACAGAGCAATCTGGGGGCCTATTTAAACATATCAAACTCAGGGAAAATATTAATACTGTACTCTTTTATTTAGAAGAGAGTATTTTTCTCTACTGAGCAGCTGCATTGCATTATGTGTGGCATCAATTAGCACATACATATTTCTATAATACACATCCTCCACAGAAACTATTTGAAGATAACATTAAGGTCAAATCATTACATGCTCAAAAATTAAAGCCAAAACTAAAAAACAACAACAGAAAATCAGTTACAATTATATGTAGGCTTTTTCACCCCCTAACACACAAACTTAAAAGACTCTTTAACTACTGACTGAAATGCCATTTCTTGTACTGAACAGCAGAAAGGACCTTCTGGGTTAAGGAGACCAACCCTCAGCTATTTCAGGCGACCACGCTGCATAAACCCAGTCATGCAAATACCAGACTCCTTGAAACAGCTATGACTTTTGCAATTACGACTCTTGTCAACAAGCTGTCCCTGAGCTTTATTCCTGTGACGTCTCAAAACCACCCTCCCATTTTTATTCAAGTTTATTTGTTGCCAGTTCATACCCATTTTTTTCCAAGCAAACACTGTCCTTTGGCTTGGAGAACTCCTCTCCCTCTTTGGTGTCTAAAATACCCTGATATACAGAGTAATATTTTCCCTACCCAGTCTTTGTTCCATGAATCTAAACAGTTTGGTTTGCTCATCTTATATCTAAGATGTACTCTCCTTTCATTTGTAGTCCTGTAGTCCTGCAGACTACAATCCTCTAGTCCTCTTAAGTTGCTCCCATGTAATTTCATTCCCAGTGAGCAGCAACAAATTCCAGATGTGGTTTTACCTGGACCTTGTTTGTTGGGATTAATGCTTCTTTGCCATCATTAGGAATCACTCCCCTGATACACAGTGGAAAACATCATGATGCTATCCTTCTCTTAGGCTGTGTATCAATTCTTGTGTGTTTGAAAACACTATGCTAAACTATACGGAAGAAGAATATTACAGTATTTCATCTTTTCATGGAAATTAGGACTGAAAGAGACTTCTTAATTATCCAATATTCATCTCTTTCCTTTACAAGGCAGTATATTTCATCAAAAGATCTCTACCAAGTCCAATGACTTTTGTGAAACTGTTTATCATCAGTCATCAAAAGTCCTTATTTAACCTAAAGTAAGGAAGACAAAAGAGAAGGCATTTCTTTATTTAGCGTGTTGGTCACATTGTGAGTCCTTCAAAATACAAAACAACAAATCTAAGAAAGAAATCAAAGAAAAATGTTTGATGCTGATTTTTAGATGATTGGTTCACTATATACTCCCTATGTGATACTCATGTCCATAAGTGATGGATGAGATAGTTATTCACAAGTCCTCCAGTCCACGGGAAAATACATGCGAAATAAGAGGACAGAGGCAGAAGACAAAGAGGGTGTTTTGATGGTAAGCACTCAGCAGAAGGGATGGTGGGTTGAACTGTCTCCATCATCTTACTTGCAAAGAAAGCAAGCAAATAAAGCCTTGGGAATAATGGTCTATAAACAGTTTGCTTTAAAAGTAATTGACAACTTCAATTGCTACGATACTTCAATCCCAGGGGAAAGAAGCTGAAATGCTTGCAACATAGTGTTGAAAGCCCTTTTCCTTGTTGACTGCAGGAGAGAGTAAAAAACATTTTCTCCTGGTGTTGCACATCTCCCAGCTCTGGCAGAGCAGAACAAAATAAACCAGTAGACTTTAGAAACCAAGAGTAGATTTGCTAGAGTTTCACCACAAAAGCAGATTCTTTAAATCAAGTGTGCATTTACATCGCTGCAAACGTAGACACTTTGACAGATATGGAGTTGATATGGAGTGAGTCTATAAATGCGGTCAGCATATTTCTGATACATTGCTCTTTTGCTGCTTCAGTTTCAGAGCTGTGCAAAAGCTACAGGATAAAGTGTGGTCATTGACCACCCTTCGGTTTAAAAACGCAGATCAGTAGCTCAATGTCACCTTGAAATAACACAGGGCTTTGTGGGATAATGGATCAGTATATTTGCAGTTTAGAGTTCATGTAAGTGTGAAACTAATGGCATTAGCGAAAGCCAGGCAAAGCATCAGCGAGCAAGTTGTAAGCTTTCCTCGCCTCAGCCAGGGTCTATTTCACCCCTATTACTGCAGGTGAGGGCAGGGACTGCCAGATTTGTCACTGCTGTGACAAGAGTTTCTGATGCTCAACAAAGGGCCAAAGATGAGACCAAACTCATTGTCTCTTGTTGTCTCAACTAGGATTTGGGTACAGGTATCTAGAGAGGAAACCTAAATGAATAATAGCACGGCATTTCTTGGGTATAAGACGTAAACGGATTGATCCAGACCTCAGAAAATACAAACAACTACTGCACCTTTTTATCCCACCTCTATGACATGATTAAACAAGTATAATTATATTTTTAAGATATCAGTGTCCCAACTATAAACCACAATATTACAAATGAATGAAAAATGCACATAGCAGTTCAAAGGTGCAGAATAAGATGGGTCCAATACCAGATCAAGCGACCTGCTGACATAAAGGAGATGTCAACAGAGCTGAACGCATTTACCCCAGCAGAAGAGTTAACATATGAATACCACTGTAAGGCACAGCTCACAGCTGATGGTCGTAAAAGCCAAGGACCCCCTGTGCCAGCCTCAGCTGTGAAAGCCATTGCGACAACCAATGAAGAACCAATGACAACATTATGAAGACTGAGCTATGTGCATAGCAGCTCGCAGCGGTTCCCCTGGGCCAGCGTACGCTCCTGCCAGCAGATTGCTCTGAGCCACAGAAGAGCAGGATGTTGGTATTCTGTACAGACGCCCATCATACTGGCTAAACAATAAGGCCCTAAAGATGTATTTTAAAAGGTGCCTCAGTGACTTTGCCACCTATTTCTGAATTTTAGAGCTTTTAGAGCACCTAACTCTATCAGGCTCCTACTCCAGCCTACAATTATGAACAAAAAAAGAGACCTATTGCAATGCTTGGTGATGACTCCAATGTGTTATTAAGAAGACCAGACTTTCTAAGGCTGAACTACATCACCTTTTCAAAAACTCAAGTTCTTCAATTTGCCACCCAAACCCCACATACAGCTACAAGTAATTTCTGGTTATTTGTGTAATTACTGTTTTGAATATGCAAAGTTATAAAATTCTTCCACATCTACCTAGGGAGACAATTAAAAGAAAGCTAACTTGATTATTTTGTTTTCTATTGTCATCTGTTAACAAGCCTTGAACCAATTCATGTCACATATAGAATAGTCCTAAGGTTGCATCAATATTACCCTGAAAATGAATGTAGTCTTGATTACATTTACCATATATTTGTTTGTATTACAATATTTATCACAAAAATAGGATTTTAATGTCAACTCAGACCTGCTTAATCTGTGCCTAGCTTATCCATGTGTCTGGCGAGCTGAGAGACTTAAGTGGTAACTAATCTAAACAACATATGTACCACTGATTTACTCATCTAATTTTATGTTAATTCAAGTGAAAAATGACCTTAGCGACTATTTCAGATGAAGCAGGTCTGATTAGTATTCTGTGAACACTAGAAATAAGCTGTCTTAATTTAAACACTGATCTAATTTGTTAGTTCTTCTTATTGTTTTATACTTACAGTCTCCATCCAGGGGAGAAGAAAAGGAGCATATGGACAATCAATGCAAAGAAAGCTGAAAAAGCCTGGGTTTACATATATATTTTTATATATATATACACATGCTCCTACTGGGAGATGCAAAAAGCACAAATTAAATTACACAAGTGATACAATTCTGCAACTTCATCATTTGGTTATAGTAATGCAGAAGGCTTTGCTGAACACAAAAAAAGAAACCCTAAGTTGATCACAGGAGTGTACTGAGCAAGGAAATGCTCTTGATCAGAGGAATGGCACACACTGGGACTGTTTCCTGCTGTAGTGTGTTCTGCTAAACACTAATCTATTCCCATGGAGATGAAAACTGAGGATGAAGGGCAAAGCCAATCCTGCCTAGATTTTGACCTATTGCTCTAGGGAGATTAGTCATTTTAAACAGGAAAAGCACCCAAACAATACTACTATTCAGTATCTTTTTTCAGTGTTTATGTGTAAAACCTTCCCCCCCCCATCAATAAAATGCTTATTCACCACTTTACCCCTGAAATTTTCCCTCTTTGCCTGCTCCTATTCTTTGTACGTACTTCAGTTTCCTGGTCCACACTCTCATCCAGCCTTGGTATAAATCAGATTTCTGAGGGTGATACGTCTGGTCTCCATGGGGAAACATTCTTGTCTTTCAAAATTCAAAGAGCATCTTGCTATGTAAGTGCAGTATTTGGAGTATGTTCTTAAAATTGTATTTAATCTATTTACAACCACAGTATGAGACAGTAAACAGTTATTGCTATTGTTTAAGACCAAGGTGGGAAAAGAGAGAAGAACTCAAGTGTTTGTTGCATCTTTCAGGTGATACATATCTATATCCAATTTTTGTGATGCATGGATAGACATGCCATCTCTGCCACTTTACATAGTCCTCTCCCTCCCCATATAGTCTGTCTTGATGAAAAAATTACTCCAGAAACTGAGCTAGGGAGGAATATGGGCCTGTTACTTTAATAAAGCAGTGGACCTACTTACATTTGATATGATGAACCTCAGTTTACCTGGATGCAGAAACATACGTTGGATTGCTAGCCTTAAGGGCCACCCAAAACCCGTCACTGCCAAGGTTCTTTATCAGCAGAGGAAGAACCAGCCGAACGCTTCCCCTGCTTCTTCTGTCTTGTTACCAAGTCTGGAGATGTGGGTCAGCTGGACATACCGGTGCCCTGCAAAATGTCATGCAGGGCACATGCTGCACTTGGGGCTTGCTGGGGCCTGTGCCCAAACCACAGTGATATTATTCATCATTCTGAAGGCTCATGGGAACGTTTTGGGGAGCTTGTAGCTACCTGGTGGAAAGCGCCCAAGTCACGACATACCACAACCCTGTCTCAATGAGAACCTCAGTTGCCCACAGTCCTACCCCCCAAATTCTTGTAGTCTGCCAAAGGTGCAAGCTGTTGCTAAGGACCAGGGCAGAGAATAAATGCAAATCTGTTCCAGGCAAAGCCACAATAGATTCGGGTGAGCTATGGAAGACTGTTTTCTAATGGAAATCCCTCATACTTTTTAACCCTCCATTCTTGCAAATGCCTTCTTCATTTTGCCTTAAGCTTTCTGAAAAAAATAGGATCAGATCTGTGAAATTCAAACAGATTTTGTTAGTTAACTGGAAGTGAAGGATAAGCCAAAATCTGGCATGAAATTGAAAACTGTTCTCTTGGTGATAAGAAAATAAGCTGTCAGAGGCCTTGGACAGAATACACGACCTAGCAGCCTTTCCGTCTCTAATTTCATTGATTAAAGTGATCATTAGCAATTTTCTTAATTATGCATAATATTTCTGGTTTTCTCTAGTCCTTGCTTTGTCCCCATCAAGTTCTTGCAGATCAGTTTCGTCTTTCCTTAGTTTATTGCTAGGTTTTAATATAAGAGATTAAAGAGATAATTAACTTCATTGCATGTCAGTAGAGCACCAGCCTCCAAATTTGCCTTCAATCCACATGAAACTAATTGCATTTTTTTAAAAGTATCTCCAACTTCACCTCCACCAATTATTTCATTCAATAATACAACATCTGAAAAGACACATTATTATAACTAACATTATTGGCAAATGCAGAGGATGAGTGAACTGATCCTACTAGATTTTTCTGACCTCAATAGCTTGAAAGGATTTGACAGGTGTACAGCTCATAAATGTCTTTTTTACAGTCACTAGTCAGGGAAGACAAGGGCTGAACAACCATGGCAATCAAGACCATGGAAGCCGGTGTGGTGCAGAGATCCTCAAGCCAGCACGGACCTGAGCCCCTCAGGTCATGCACCATGGTCACTGATATTAAAAGCTTCCTTCAAATGACAAGCCTCAAGCCAATGCTGCACTGCCTGTGTTGCAGGGGTCTCTCCAGACCTCTGCTTCTGCCGTGCAGCCTCTTCAAAAATTGCAAGGACAGGTAGGACAGAGGGCAGGAAGGAAGGGCAACTAAACTCAGTTAAATACCGGGGCCAAGCATTAAGAAGCAGTCTTTCCTAGAGAACAGATAAAATAAATAGCATTCTTTTTAATAAATAAACAAATAAATTTAATTAATTTGTGAATAGTGTGGGGAAGTTTGCTATACCCAACTTATAAATATCCATGAGCTTCACAGACTTTTGCACCAAGGCCATCCTTTTTTAGCCTCTGTATTAGTCCCGATAAAGTAATGGGACTTCTGATCAACCTACTCAATGAAACTTTAGATATGTTTTAGAAGTGAATGTATTTTAGTCCTCAAAATCCCCACAGGTAGTATATAGCGTGGTTCCCATGTGCCATGCTTTGTTTACCTAGAACAGCTCGTCTGTTATATAGGGATATTTTCTCTAAGGTAGATGCTAGTGATGAGCCACATTGTTTTTATAATTAAACAAGGTATAAATTAAATCACTGTGTGGTCATCTCCCCATGAGATAAAATCCATTAACAGCTCTCCACCCACAGTTTAGAAAACTGTGAACAAGCACCTGAAATCAATGCATGTATCCTGGTACAAAGATCATTCTGCTACACATATTTCTCCATTTTACCTACCATTTTATCTCTACTTTCCGGTGGAAGTCCACCTTATTATGTCTTACTTTTCTTAGTGCAGTGATAAGTGTCAATGTTAAGATAGTAGGATTTTCCACATACAAATCAAAAGCAACAGTAAAATCCCTAGGGTCACTGCCACTTTTCCATCTTTGAGGCTAAAATTTGGCTCGGACTAGGGATTTTTGGAAAAGATAAATTTAGGAATAAATCTGAGATTATGGCTCACACATAGGTTCTCAGTGATTTCAACATATGCTAAAATGTAGTCAGCATTTGGATTTGCATGATCTCCAAGGCCAGACCATTCCATAGCGAACCCTTCTTTCTCAACCCCCTTCTTTTCCCAAAAAAGAAGTCTTTCTATTTCGGAGTTGTAACCTCTCCAGCTGTCTCAGAAATTTGGTCTTTTATGTAGCTGAGACTTGATCCATTAATTGCTTTGTAAGTTAGGATAAGAGCTGTAAAATGGCATCAACAGCTGACCTGAGTAGCTAGAAGACTTCTCTAAAGAGCTGTTACGTTCACACTGGGCCAAGCCATCAGATACATAGCATCAGTCTGCCTAACATTTTTCATTCAGCTTTGGTGATTCCTTTGAGTAAGGTTATATTCATGGATGGATACAATGATGCGTTAAATGGATGTTTCCTAGACTTCTGTTCCCTGTTACCTTGCTATTTAGAGAACAACATTAGCTGTTCATCCCAATTTCATCAGCAGATAAACACAACTCTCCCATCTTCCCAAGACTTTGTCATGTGTTGAAAAAGCAGGTATATACCTTCACTGGGGGGGCTTTTTATTTCAGTTCACTGACCAGCATCACTTCAGTTTTTCCCAGCTATTTTTCATCCAAAACCTACATAATCATGTTCATCCTGCCATTTTCCTGTTGTGAAGATATTTGTTTTAGCAAAATGCCTTCCCCATTCTCTTGGCAGCTAAGCTTATAGCATGCCATAATTTCCTCCACTCCTGGACCCCAAACAAAGACCATATTTTATCCTGTGACATCCTCATTTGTCCTATGACCTCCTCATATCCTGTGACCTCATTTTTGATCTGAATTTTTGATTGATATTTGAGTAATATTATTAAAATGTTAAATACCACAATGAAGGATCTGACTTCCCTTTTCATGGTATTGCTCTCCTCTGAATACTGCTACTGTACCTGCAGTGGAAGAGAATTATTTGTCCTTGGGACACCTTAAGATACAATGTTGGTAAGCAAATAAGTGACATGAAATTTAACACAAAGATTTGAAAGTGTTTCTGGGTAAATATTTTGCTTTTAAAATGTGCCAGATTGCACCAGCCGTCAGGAATTTCAAAATAATTTTCTAAGGAAGGATCTCTTAGCCTCTTTAGTTCTTCACAGACCATTTGACATAGTAAAAATTGACACTGTACTGTTCCACCAACACATTAGGTTGAATTTTTGGGAACAAAGCATAAGTCTTGCCAGAAAAATCTACATTTTGAAAGTCTATTTGCAGAGTGACATCACCCTGTAGAGCAGATGTGAAAATGAGAAAGATTTTGTTTAACGAAGATTCCTCTCCCTGCTCTTTTTGCAAGTGCAAGGCCTGTGGGTTTCAGAACACATTAGGACCTTGAACCACAGAAATGTCTGCCCGTGCTAGTGAGTAAAGGTCCTAAACACTTCAAGACTGGGATCGCAGAAGAAGACCTTTGAGGGAATCCCTTACTGACTTAGTATGTCAGTATTTTCTGCTTGATCTACAGTTCTTTGTACTCCTATTTTTTTAAATTTTATTTTTCCTTTCTCTGTTGCCACTAGCGAAGAGAAATATAGGTGATAATAAGGAGAATGGATGCTGGTACTATAATAAAGACAAAACTAGAAATACTGCAAGAATGGCAGCTATAGCAAGTGGTTTTTTTAATGTAATTGCCACTCTATAATTGCCTATTCACCTTTTTTTTTAACCTGGTCTTAAAAAGCACTGGAAAATTCCATCTGTTCCATCATAAAGCAGAAATTGGATATGAGAAAATAAATGAAAATGAAAAAGTAGCTTGCCACCCTTGAGTTAACCTCTCACAGAAATAAATAGGTGCATTCTCAGGTTCAACAAAGAGGAAGATAATGGGCAAGGGAAAACCATTCTTTTTCATTGTGCTTCTTGGCATCAAAGCCTAAGTTTCTTGTCAAAGAAGAATAAAGACAGAAACTACCTAAGGAGAAAAATGGCAATCTCCCAGCATACTGAACATGTTTCTAAAATAAGACCCTCCCTACAAGCCACTCTGCACTGGCACATCACTTCACTCACAAATAACCTGGGAGACGTCAATCATGCAGGAGTCTGACACGATGGAGGCAAAGTTTACCATTTGCCTTGTCCTGGCCCACTGAATCCCAGATGAGGTAAATCCATGGGAAAGGATATTTTCCTCCACTTTTCAGAGGAAAAAAAAACCCCAGTAACATTGTTATCACTAGCCTACTTTATAAGACATCCCTGAAATCCATGATCTCTTAAATTCAATTGTTTACTTGGACCTGAGACACATCAGTTATCTGTATTTAAACCTTTTTGTGGTTATTCACCACTGAACCAAACACATAAACAACATGGCTGATCAGCTCATTTCAAATGCTAATGTCTTTCCAAAAGTGTCAGCTATAGAGTCATAGATACGGTCTAAGACCTCAGCTTAACACTGCTCACTTCAGTAACCCTGGAAGTCAAAACCCGTATTTTAGTCTCACCTCAATCATTTACCCACTGAGTGGCCTTGACAACTGTTTATCTCCTTTTCTTATGGTGTCCATCCTTGAAGGAAATAACAAACAGCCAAACTTAAAAGTACACAGCTCAACTCTATAAAACAATAAAAAAATAAGCCAAGTATTAAATGCTACCATGCTTTACTGAGGTGTTGCTAAGCCTCCTTCTCAATCTGTTCTGATACACACTAAACAGCATTTATCTCCGCTGTCTAACACATACTTGCTTAGTAATATTGCATCTTTATTACCATTTACAACTGTAACCTGTAGAAATATTACTGAGAACAAACCTAATTGCTCATTAGTGGTAGCAGAAAAGAGTGGTTTAATTTTCAAGGTTTTATTTATGCTATTTTGGGATTTACTGAAACTTAAATGCATATCTGCATTTAAGCTTACCACTCCAATTTCTACACACAAACAACTGTGCAGTAGAAGAGGGAAGCCAAGACACTGCATCAGCTTGTTTGCTAAGAAGTAAAAATTTCCAGAGACTTCAACTGGGAAAAGAACGATAAATGACAGCCATAAGAGACAGCTCGAGCAGTAACTCCCTGCCTCCCTCATTTCAGCAGCACTGGAGCAACCTGTGAGAGCATGTGCTGTAAGACTAAGATTATCAGGAGAAAAACAGAAACTGAATGCACTCAGCACTGAAAGAAATTCAGAGCCCACTTGTGAAATGGCTACTTAGGGTGGCACGTGCCGCTTTCTGCTGAATTTAATGGAGCCGGTCTACAAAAAGACAGGCTGGGAAAACTGCCAAGTGAGGCTTGAAGAAGACTAAACTATTATTATGAAAGCAACTATGAAAAGGGCTATCATAAAGGGATTCAGATTTTACTTATAGTTAGTTTACAACTCGCATGTCGCAAGTAGATATTGCAAATTACCCTACGTAGGGAATAATCAAAGGCAGTAGGATTTTTTCTCAGCTTTTCAGACTAAAGGGTTTATACATTAGAAATGCATAATGTCAGATAATTCAGCACTTTTATTTCTTTCATCAGCTATTTTTCTTTTGATGCTCTGCCTCTCAGGCACATGTAGCCTAATGTGGGTTTTTCCCGCAAGGATGCGTTGCACATGAACCAGTCAAATCTGTTATGGAAGAGACAATTCTTCACAAAGGAGTGGGAGCACCAAGACAAGGAAACCTTTCAAAATTTATCAGTCTCTTCCCATGAACACATGAAAGCATAATTTAAACAGGTGATGAACCAGAATTTAAATGCATAAAAACCCCATATACGGACCCTCATTCATAGTGGATATTGGAGAAATGTAGGTGTTTACAATGAGATATATGCTTAAGAGTGTTTCTGAATCAAAGAGGTGCCTGGGAGTGGGCTCAAGTATAAGCGAAATTACTCTGCCTTTTCTAAACCAGGGAAAAAACAAGATTAGGCAACTACCAAACCTGTATCAGAAGCAAGGCTATTACTTCTGATTAATAGCCACTTCGGAGTTCACTGAAGGAGCATTTGTCTACCTTTGGCTGCAGTCTATTGTCCTTCACCACTTGTTTTGCATTTATTTTTGGATTTGGTTGAAGAAATTTCTAATTTCCTGTAATTTGGGAAAAAGCCCATCTTGCAAAGGATCATAAGCTTGATGGGAAGGACAGGATGCATTATTTATTTTCCTTCCTCCTTCCTGTCACTGTGATCTCAGGTCACACACATAAACGTCTGAGAAGATAAGTCATAAGATTGCTCGTATCCAAGCCTTCCAACCATTGGGCTGTTGGCCGTGCTCTCTCCCAACAGCCAGGATAACTGCTGTCACTTTTGCATCCATATCATCTCACAAATGCCTCTCTAATTTTGTCACACTATTCTCCATATTTTTGTAACCTTCCTCCTGCTTTATTAGCAATTTCATACCTCCTGACCTGCCTTCCTTGTCAGTGCAGCCAAGATGTTTCCTCAACCCTGCTTGGCTTCTTTTCCCAGTTTGCCCAGGTGGCTCACAAAAATCCACAATCTTTTCCTTGGAAATCAGCACAGTGGCTTCAGTCCTGTTACATCACATGCAAATCTCTTGCTTTTAAATCTCCACAGAATTTATGTTACCTCCTACCATTCCTGTTTTGAGACTGTTAACTGGCTCATTCCTTTCATACACCCATCCAACCTTTGTCCCTTGGTGCGATCAAGGTGTGCTTGAAATGAGACCCCAGTTCTGCGACCAAGGTGCCTTCCCCTGTCCACGTCTCAGCAAGGAAACCAATCCTTTCAACTCTTTCCTTATTCCTTCACCTCCATTCCTGTGCTATTTCATGTTCATCTCATGAGATATTTAGTAGATAAATTCATTCAAGAAAAGAAAGCATGCAAAATAAAAATTAGATCACTTTGTGGAAAAATCAGACTAGTACTTTGGTAAAATTTCTCTAAAAATCCTGTAGAAGTTCCACCAGGCATTGTTCCATGTATACGATAATCTCTTCAGCACAAGGGTTGGTTCTTTTAGAGGATTATTATATACCACAAAATCCTCCACCTCTGTATAAACATAAATGAACAGCATTATAAAACATAAATTCTAAGTATTAGAGGAAGGAAAAGATGCAGCGTAAGTAATGGTCTGAGATTCAGGGCGTTTCAAATCAATTCAGGTTTTACCTGGATGTAGAACCCTGTGTGTGCCTGGATAAGTTATTTCATGTTTCCATGACTCTCTGTAGAAGAACAACGTTGAGTTTTCCCGGGATGATTTTTCTGTCATCTCTACCATTAGCACTGTAAATTCCTTCGGGCAGGGTCCCCCTTGCTACAGATATAAAAGATGCCTGCAGCAAAGAAACCCCAAACTCATCTGGGCTCCTAGGTTTTAACATATTATAAACACTTCATTAAGAGTTTATTATTAATGTAGCAGTTACTGGTAATGCTGAAAAATGCTTTTCTTTCTTTTTTTTTTCTCTCTCTCACAAAGACACAGGCGCACACATACCGTTCACACAGGATTTCTTTGGCTGCCATCGCCACCACACACTGACCTTTGAAATATGGAAATAAAAGTGCTCAGAAATAAAGCTGGCAGCAACAGCAGCCCGACTGTCGTCATTTAGAAACTGAAACAAATGGGGCCATAGTTTGCAAGCTGTCTTCATAATTACTTGAAGCAGTTGTCACTCTGGCTCTAGTTTGTTCATTACACCCCAAACAAACAGCTGATATTTGTTAAAGCACATAAGCCACTTTGTTGAGGCAGGGTTCTTTATTGTGAGGAACCCTGCAGCTGCAAGTCACATGCAGCTCATAGTATTTCCTGATTTCCTTTGCTTTATTTGCTTCCCTGCATTCCCTTTACAGCAATGTCTTTTTTACCAGAGAGAGAGGGAGTAAGAAAAAAAATACAATAAGGTAAACATTAGCTAACATAAAGCTTGATAGACTTAAGGTTTATGACCCAAATCTGTTTCCCATTAAACAAATACTTTTGCTGTGGTAAAGAACGCTTTGCAATAAGAAAGTCATGGATGGAATTTGAGGCTGCTGGACTCCAGTGAAACGACTGCCGCTTACAGTTCAGCGCCTTCCCTCAGCAGTAGCCTGTAGGGGAAGCGAATGGACGGCATCCACCTGAGCCGAGTCAGGGGGCTTCTGGGAAGGTCCTTTCTTTGCTCCCTTGCATCCTGAAAATTGAGGCTCGGGCAAGTGTTCTGCAATATTCCACGGAAGAATGGTCAGCTGGCTGACGGTTATGGTCTTCTCTGATGAACTACTGGGAGGTTGAATGAGAAAAGATCCCCCTTTGGTCTGCACTTGGCACATCTCCGTGACTGCTGGTGGAGATGAAGGAAGGAATGGAGAAGGTGTGTAGAAAGCAGAGCTGGTTTCATCTGGGTTGTACGAGGGGGGAAAAATCCTGTCCAATGAGACATTTTTCTAGCCTACACTAGCAACATGAGTTTGAAAGAATAAAGACAATAAATGAGCTCAGTAGGCCAAAGCAGTTGACACAGTCTTGTACAAGACTAAACTGTTAAATAAGCTTTAGATGTGTGAACAGAGATTTCAGACTGATCAGCTTCACAGCAACAGTCACTGAAAGAAATAATGTAATTTCTTTTAAAGCAAAGATACAGAAGAAAAAAACCCAACAAAAGCATTTTAAATGTAACGTATTTCATTTTGGTAACATCCCATATTCCCTTTCCCATTACTTGCAGGGGATTTTTATATGTGAAAAACCCTGTTTGGCAATCTTCCAGGTGATATGAAAGATGTTATTGGTTGTCCTTGTTGGAGGGGAAGAATCAAGTGAGGTGTTGTTACTGCAACTTTTTAAAATGTGCATAAGGCAAACAGTGAAGGTGAGAAAAGACCAGTAAAGGGAGAAAATGTGATTTATTTCTATCCTGTTGAGTTGTAGCTACAAGCTCATTGTTGTGGAAACACGAGCCCGGCATATTGTCTTGTCTGACATCTGCGCATCCAGCAAACTTGTACGAGTGCTGAGTTGAGATAATGCTTTTATCTACCCAGCAACTGACAAAAGATACACTCCTAGACTGCTAATCAGTCTTTCTGTTAAACATGAGACAACAAGAAAGAAAGAAGGAAAATGTGATGCAGTGCAGGTAGATACTGGGTGGGCTCACAGGTGGAGGTGGTAAGGGCACGTATTAGTTAAGAACTTCAGGAGAGCCAGGGAAGGAGGTAAAGACTGATGGGTTCTTCTCTCAGGAAAGGGGTCAAAAAAGGAAAGCTCAATGGAGTGAAAGTGGGTAGGAGGTGAAATCCTTTACATTCAGTTCACTCTTTTTGATTCACTCACTTCCAGTCTTCTGCTGAAAAATCTATAAAATGCAGTATGTAGAACAAGTTACTTTTTCATTCATCATAATTTAGGCCTTTAATTTCTCATTCTCTTTCCTACACAGTGGCATCTATAGCTTGCTCTTGATAGAGCTAACCTTGTCTTTCTGCTCTTATGTCTGACTTATACTTCACATGTAACAGGCCAAGTTAGACCTCTGCTATTTTGCTAGACACAGGAGAAACCAAGGCTCCAGAGAAAAAGAAGTGTAGGAAAGAGTATTTGCCACACCAGTGTCAGCTGAGGAATGTCTATAATACATGCTTACAGGAGGAGCTAGGAGAACTACCCAGGTCACAGCTCTCAGCTCTGATGTGTATTCTGGTCACTTCCTTACTCCATACTGAGATGACTGCCAAGATGTGAAATCCCATCCTTCCATGCCGGCGCTATCAGAAGAAGAAAAGGGAAGCATGAGGCAAGACGGAGAGCTGCAAGGTGTACAACCAATTCCCAGGACAGGACTGCAGGGAGTGTCCCTGTGTGCGCCTGCTGCACAGGCTGGACATAGTCACTGTGACATTGTCTCTCTGAAGGCACCAAGCCAGTGCCGTCATGGGTTATCTGCTAGTACAGTCAGAGACAAATTGCTTTTTTCCTAAAGGCAGTTTGCTGTGATTCTGCCTCAGCTGAAAGTTTTTTTCCAAAAAGCCAAGCTGACATTAACCACACTGTAAGGATGCAGAACTAGCAATAACATCATGAAGCAAACTTGCAAAACTATTTTATTTGTTTGCTGATTTCCTCCAAAATAGAATTGAATTGTTTGCATGACGGATGAGGCAGAAACATGATGCTTCAGTATATAACCCAAGTTGGGTCGTTTATACAGGGCATGTGCCTCCACCTGCATCCACCCTGTGCTTCCTGGTTTAACTACGTGCATAAATAAAGCGAGCTTCATCGGAGCTTTGGCAAGCCTGGCTTCCCCTGCAGAAGCTTTTCGTGTTATTTTCCTTGGCACCCCTGCCAGTAAGTGCACCCACTGAAAAGACAACAGAATGTTTATAAGGAAAGGGAGACAGCAGAGTAGCAGTCTCCTAATATACTTCTCTAAACATGCCCTTCAATAACCAGAAAACTTTTTATGCTGGGAGATTTTTAAAGAAGAGGATGCAGCTGACAAAGATCAGAAGGGACGTGCCTGTCTAAAGGACTGCCAGAGCAGAGAGGTACTGGGCATTGAACTGATGACCAAGCTGAATCTTCTATAGAAAGTGTAAGATTTATTGATTAAAAAAGCAGTGCTATGATAATATAGAAATACGTGTTAAAAGTTAACACTGAGCATTGTAAAAGGCTATATATCTCAACTGGGAAGTAATCTTTCTAGTAAAGTCTATCAAATTTCTTTCCTTTCAGTAGGTGTTTCTTTTGTCTCCCTTACTAAACAGAAATGTCTGCTCATACTGAGAGAAGCACCATCAAGCCTGTTGCTACTGCTAGGTGGACTGGGGTTACTCAGAAGCATCTTAATAAAACAATAGTGCAACCAGTACGTATTTAACTCTTAGTATCTGGTTTGTCACACCACAAAATACACTTTAGGAGGCTAAGTTTAAAGAGCAAGTTTTTAACAAGGGATTTTTTGTTTCCCTCCTTTTCACACTTTCCTTCACTTTACTGAATGTATTTTATTATTTAAATATTTCACAAGATAGGCAGCGTTCTCCCTCAATTTAAACCCTGGCAAAAGAGCATTAGGAAAAGTGACAAGACTATCATTCAAAGGAGAGGGTCACGCTAGTGGCTTGTTACTTCATTTTCATGACAAAGATTGCATCTGACATTTAATACCCAACATCTTTCAAGAAATATAGTGAAGTGCTCTACCATTTTGACCTTTTCTTGGGTCTTTATTTCTGATTGGCCCATCCATTCCACTCTTTCCTAGGCATTATAGCCCTATCAATCAAGGAAATAGAGATTACAGTCCACTGTGAAACAATACACATTTAAAGGAGGCACCATTAAGGTTTTTAGGCCCCACATCTTCTGCAGCTTAGATTTGTTACAAATGGATCACTAGAAACTATTTCCCCTTTTTTTATTATTCTCCAGCCTCTTGCAACAAATTAAGAAAATGATAAAGTCTTCAGGATTGGCAAAGATACTGTGGCCACAGCACCTAACAACATCCCTAGGCAACGGGTTTGCACGAGGAATGGATTTGGCACAACTAACCAAGGATGCTCATTGAGAGGCAGAGATTTTTGCTCATTTCCTGATCAACCTTTGTGCTACAGCAGCTTTGTTTCTCTCTCTGTTGTTGTGGTTGCTCTTCTTTCTACCCCCTTTGAGTACATTTTGGGGGGATGGTAGGTAAATTTTAAATAACACTTTAAAAATGTCTACCTGTAAAAAACATTAATCAGTAATGCCTAGTTCTTCAGTGGCACTTTTCGACTGCAGATCTCAAAGCACTGCCCAGAAGTGGGAAGGGGTATTTTTAAGAATGCCCTGTGTTTGATCCAGAGGTCACCGTGGAGCCAGAAGTGGAATCCAGTCTTCCCCATTACACGTGTTGAGTGTTTCTCCCTAGGAGCCAAAATCATTACTGAAAATGCATGGGTAAAGACACACTTTTGGGCTTCTAGGAAAATAACAGAAAAAAACAAGGAACACTATAGAGCACTATCTGCATCTGCTTTATTCACTGTTGCTATATTTTCCCACAAAAGTGATTTGTGTACTGCAATTCACGGCAATAACGAATAGATCAAGGAGTTTATGGCCACTAGTGACTGACATCAGCTCTGAATTATGTCCTGCAGTGACCAAACTCTTAGCCACATTACTGAAGATACAGTGAAGTACCATTGAAGTTGCCATATAGTTAAAGCAACAGCAGACAGTGCACTGTTAAGGAGCTCAGCAAACAAAATGGATCATATTCATACAAAGGAGGCAAGTAAAGTAAAGAAGATACAAAATGGACAAAAAAGAACTTCAGGGAAGGTATTTTCAAAAACGCACAGACAGCTGCAGAGAGAGCCTGACTGAAAAACTTCAATCTGAAATAGAAAAAAAAAAGAAAACCCATGCTTTACATTGTAGCTGACACAGAGTCAGTAGCATGTACATACCATGGATACAATTTTGCAGTGAGGGCTTTATTTGTTCTGAAGTGTAATCATCTATCATCCATTGGATTCAAACATCTTGTGACGTTTAAGGAAGCAGAGTAAGAACTGGATGCAGTTATGACGAGGGGAGGACCAAGTGAGCGACGGAGGAGTTATTTCTCCTCAGCACTCCCCATGTCAATAAGGTTTTGCAAGTCTGTTAACACAATAGTTATAAGCTCTTCCAGAAAATGCCAATACTGTATATTGTATCTGTTTTCCTTTTGAGCTAGGGTGAAGGTTCATTAAGAATTATTTTGAATTTTATCAGTTCTGCAAAACTGATTTGTTTATGGAAACTTTTTGATTTGAATGAAATTTTCAGCAGGAAAAAAATTGTACAGTTCAAGTTTTTGAGAATTCAAGAGTTTTGAGAGTTGAACAGCCACAATAGTCTGTGTAGGGCACTCAGTTGAGATCTTGGCGATGTTAGCTCAAGGGTATTAGCCCTGCTCCAAAACTAGAGTCTTCAACTTAAATTATGGAGTACAGGCTAACCCTTGGTGATGTGTTCTTCTCCCCTTATCCTTCTTCATCAAAAAAATAAACACTAAACTCCAAGAAACCAAACCCCAAAATAATTGTACAAAAAACTTGATTTCATCCCTGTGAGGAATGGAAGGAAAAAACAAATGTGCAAAAAATTTTATGGGATGAGAATTCCAAGCCCCATTTTGTGGAGGAAGAAATCAAAGCAGGTAATAAAAGCAGCTTTCCCAGAGCTGCAGTGCAAACTCCTGACAGATGGAGGGTTAAAAACCTAGGAGCTTTTACTAATACTCACAGCACAGAGATCATTTTTCTGGGGAACGTACTTACTGTCAGTCAGCCGAGTGTTTGCACCAGAGCTTTCCTCACAGAACATTTATACAGATAAACCTCCTATTTCCCATAGAGCTCCCTCTGACCCCTCTCTCCGTGATGGGAGACTCTCTGGGAACAGGATGTCAGAGGGACACAGGGCTCCCAGCCCTGAGCAATGAGGACAGGGAGTAGACACAGTACTGGTGTACACTCTTCAAGCTGTGCACATTGGCAAGACAAATGGGGTGGCACTCTGGCCAGGACATGACAAGACCTTAACACATGCTCTGGCCAGGCCCCACTGATGAGGGTTGTGTAGGTTGCTAAAGTCTCCTCCACCCCCTCCAACAGTGCTTTCTGCTGCTGTTCTCCCTCCTGACATTCCCCAGGACTTTTTTTTGACCAATTGCTTTGCATTTCATTATTCCAGAAACACATATTCCTGGAAATTTGTCTTGCCGTCTACCAAGTGGAGAACTGCTCATATGCTAGTACTGGCTCCTGCTCATGTCCCAGTTTGTAACTGGAGCTAATGATCTCCAATTTTAATGTCAGATTTATGTTGATTTTCTCTGACTGCCACTTTCTTTCTCCCTCTTTGGCATCTGTGCTTTTCCCTCCCCTTCCAGCTTGGACTTGTGGTACTGGTGACTTAAACCTGAAGGGATCTTGTCCTGACTGAAAGGCACCCCTTTGAAATTCATATGACCCAGGAAGAACTGAGACATTTCAAAAAGTGTATTCATTGAGCAGCACTCTTACTCTGATATGGAGTGAATTTTGGGGCTGCAAAAATGTGCTTGAAAAATTCATCTTATGGACTATCTTTGTTTTAAGTTTGTGGTCTCAGGAAAACCTCTGTGGGTTCTAGACGTTGTTAAAAGCTATAGGTTATTCACATTAATTTTGTATGACCTAAATATATTGGCAAATGTAGGCAGTTTGGGGAGTGCTTACTTTGTTTCTAGATTCTTTTGCTTCGCATTAGAAAGAAAAAGATACTTAATCTGTATTTGATGAGAATTTAAAATGCTGTTTGGGAAGGCTCTTTGATTAAGATGAGTTTCTGATCCATTTGGTGCTCCTGAATGGCACCTTATCCTCCATTCATTTCGGTGCTGCCATGTGGCTGTTATTGCTGTCTGATTTTCCTGGCCATTAAGGGAAGTTTTGTGTGTGTTCTGTGCACAGAACAAATGTTCTACTTGCTTACTCACTACTCAAGGTGAGGGCAAAGGTCTTCTGAAATTCCAAAAAACATCACAGTCTTCAACTCCCAACCCTTTCCGTCTTCTCTCTCTCTTGCTGCTTTACCTCCAAGGGCTATCTTTTTATTACTATATTTCTTAGTGTTCCTCAGGGTAATAATATCTTAGTCCCTTCCATGTAAAATCAGAAGAGATGTTAAAACTTCTCTTGACCTTTAGAAAGGTTCAGTTTTTTCATTTTTCAATTAAAATTCTGCCCAAGTGATACTTTAACTTTGTTTTCTGAGGAATACTTGTTTGTTCACTGTTGCTTTTATATTTCCTTTGTTTCTCTGTTTGGTTGAGTTGCCTGCTGTAGGTGGTTTTCAGAGTGTTTTTTTGAGAGTGGGTAAACAAAGGAATCAATGTTGTGAGTGACATTCTTGTCATTAGAAGTTTTTTCTCAGAGGAAGATTTATGTGACCTTCACTAGAGATGGGACTTAGTCTAACAGTGAGATGCAAGTTAGTCACAAACTTTGGTTAGAAATTCAGGTAATGTCTATAGGAATTTAATCAGTAACTGGATCCCCTTGGCCAAACGTGTTTGTTACCAGCTCTCATCTGTTTCACTCTGTGTTTTTTGAACCACAGCTCTACCAAGCACAGATAACTCAGCACTCCTCCTGCAGCTAAGTTCAAGTCCATGATTCAGCCTTTCTAGACCTCATGCTCCCTGCGTCTCGGGTACCATAGCTCCTGGAGAAGTGTCCAGGGCAAGAGAAAGGCTTGGCATTGGGGAGCAGCAGCATGCCTACCCAACCCCGGAGCAGGGACAGTTGGAGCTTTCCCCAAAACAGCACACAGGAACAGATGCTGAACCTCCTCTGGTGACTCCATCAGTCACTACTAACCCAACATGTCCCAAGGGAGGAGGCTGCCTGAACTTTCAGGTGGTGGTCTCTGTAGAGCAGAGACCCTTGTAACCTAGATACATTTTTTTTCTTTCCTGTAGTTTGGGGTTTGGTTTTGGTTTGTTNGTTTTTTTTTTTAAACCACAACATAATTTATGTGAAACACTCCGGGACTTGATAACACTCAGCCTTCAGGCTCATGCCTGAGAATGCACCTAAGCATAAATTATTGCACAATAATTCAAGCCCTGTCTGGTCTTATTGCTTAATAAAATTAACGTTGTGATGTGAACCAAAATGTCTTGAAGTGAAATTGCACTTTTTCTAGAGTTCAATTGAAAGGGGGAAAAAAAAAAGCACCCAACAAAAAAACAAACAGGTTTTTATGAGTGAGGTAAAATATAACTCTCTTTCATCTCAAGACTTTCTTTTTCCTTTTTACAAGCCAGCAGCTTACTTGCTTTTTGTTCTGTAAGTAATGTGAGATGCCTTTTTATACATACTTTGAGTCGTTTCATCATTCAGAAGCAAAGCAAAACCAGAAAGTTGCATGTGTTCCTGGATTTTATCTTTAATGAAAAATACCTTTTCTCCAGTTTTTTGTAATGCCAGCAGTAAAAGGAATAGTATTGTGCTCTGAAGAAAATGCCTAGGAGACAGGAACATTTTTGTCACTCTCTTCTGAAAATGTTCCCAAAATAGAGTGATGCAGGAGTTCCTCAGTGCTGTCTTGGTGATAAACCAGGGGGTGTCTGCTCCTTGTACTTTAAAATGTGTACAAATACACACCAGCACATAAGGAAACCCTAAGCGTAAGATTGTAGTGACTAGGAAGTGTGAGGAAGACTGACTGAAGGTGCAGAACCATGCAGTTAGACTGACAGGAAAGCTGGAGAATGAAAGGTAGTAAAGCGCTTGTGGCGGGCAGCTTATTTGCTCTTTTATGTCCACAGGAATGTGGAAAAGCTGGCCTTTTACTGGAGAAGTCAGCCTGTCACAGGGTCCAAGTACACGGCCTTCTGCAGCTCGAGAAATTGTATTGGCTACACAGAGACAAGCCACAGATCAAGCAAACAATTTTCCGTATGTATAACTTGTGACTGAAGTTACAGAACTTAATTTCTGTATAACTTACAGTTAGTTTTAGGTCTTTGCCTATGCTACAGAAAAGGTGCAATTTATTCCTAGGCAAAAACTCCAAATGGATGTTCATAGTTTTGGGTGTTTTAATTTCTTGAGTGGAATGATCCTCTCTCTCACCCAGATAAACTGTGATTACACTGTTCATACCAATTCTTGTCAAGACAGGAAGATTGTTTAAACCAGTCTATATGATGGTTAATACACTAAGCCCATGAGTGGTGCCATGGAGATTATTTTGCAAATGCACAAAATCTCCTTACAAGAAAAAGTCTGAGTCTGAAAGCAGATATTTATTAAGGTAGCCCCAAGGAACCACGATGTAGTAACTGCTGGGAAACAGAACAAAAAAGAAATAGAGGTCTAGAAGTGCAGCTGAATGAAACAAAAAAAGCAACGGTAGCCTTTTGTCAACCTCCTATACATGCTGGAATAAAAAAAGTGAATTTGAATCAAAATCAAAGAGAGAAACTGCTGGGTCTGCTCTCTACATGCCTTTGAACTGGCCTAAGCATGCCTCAGTCTAGGCTGGGAAACGTGCATGCACTAGTTTGAGGATTTCACAATTATGAAAACTAAGGAGCTTTTTGTTTGTATATTTTGTTTAGTTAAATGTAGCACTATACACATCTTGTCAAAAAGGGGTTTGAGCAAGTCTTTATGTACTTCTAAAAGGCAAGTAAACAGACAGAGAGACACTGACTGGTTTATCTCTCCAGCCAGCACACCAGGAAAGCAAATTTACTTTCTTCTAGGTACTACTTTTTAATTGGGTTCTTTCCAGCGCAAACTCTACAAGAAGATCTTCATGTGGGCTTACAAGAACTCCCTTAGGTGGGTCCAGTAGAAGGTCTTGGTCACCATTTGTGGGAGATGCCATGCTACAGAAACCACCTTCTGTACATCCTGCTTTCTGCATTATCAGTATCCACCCTCAGGCCTTGGGACAGAGGAGCAACAGGGCAGTCAGTGCAACTATCCCAGACTGCTAATACAAAGCGGAAATAGAAGGCACAATTTCCACACTGGGGAACAGTACGACGTGAATAGCTTGGAAAAAATTAAAAACCTCGGACAGAATGAAGAAAAGAATTGGGTCACTGACTCTGAGCCAGGAAAAAATACACACAAGAGGAAATTGGAACAGCAGAAGTATTTCATATTAGCTCATCCAAAGATTTAACGTGCATGGGCAGCAGTATCTTCTGTCTTCTGGAAAACTATTATGGGCAGGAAAGATTGTTAGGAATTTCTATGCCATCTCCACAATGTAACCAGTCCTACCCAACAAATTACATATGTGACAGTATACATTTGATATGAGATATCCTTTAAGCTTGAAAGCCAAATGCTGAACTCACCCTAACAAGACACAGCACAAAGCCTACTTGTTAACCCTTTTATACTGCGTATTATACACACATTGCCAGAATAACATCAAGGTTGCAAAAAACACCCAACATTGTTATTCTCCTCACTGAACACGTGGATATTTAATTACATGTTAACATTTTTTCACATTAAAATCACCGCCTTAGAGGCTGGAAGGAAGCTACTGTTTTTTCCAAGGCTTCATTTTTTGCAGAAGGTGGATGCAGTATAGGACATGATAAGTAACAGCTTGTAGAAGCCATTCCCTTGTGCACAAAGGGTAATAAATGATTGGAAACAATCTGCACAGAATTACCAAAGGAAGATTGTGTTTGTCCAACCTGATTGCTGTCTGCGATGAAAGACTGTGCATAAGAGGAGAGCAGTACAGATAATTTACCTTGATTTCAATAAGGCTTTTGACATACTCTTCCACAGTGTCCTCATAGCTGAGGAGGTGTGAACTAGATGGATGGACACAAGGTTGGTGGGAAAAACTGCTGAACTGTTGGGCTTGAAGGGTTGTACTCAATGGTCTGAAGTACAGCTGGTGGCCAATTATGAGTGTGTTCCTTGAGTCAAATCTAGGGTAATACGTCTACCATCTTTATCAGCAACCTGAGCGATGTGAGGAAAGGCACCCTTAGCAACTTCATGGATGACACCAAACTGGAGGAAGCAGCTGACACACTGGAGGGCAGGGCTGTCATTCAATGGAGGAATGAGCCAGACAGAAAGTCATGAAGCTGAATAAAGGCAAACACAAAGTCCTGCACCTGGGATGGAATAACCTCATGCAACAACAGAAACTGGGAACTGCCTGGTTGGATATTCTGGAGGGTCATGGTGCACAAGTTGAACATGAATGAGCAGATTATTATTGCAGCAATGAAAGTTAACCATATATAGCAAGAAGATAACAAGTAAATCAAAGGCAGTGTTTATTTCCCTTTTCTTATCACCCATGAGCTCTTATCTGGAATATTCTGTACAGTTTGGGACCCTTCCATAAGAGGCAAATTGGAGACAGCCCTCTGGAGGGCCAATGAGAGGATAACGGGTCTAAAGCATAGAAAAGGAGAGGCTAAAGGAACTGGATTTATTTAGCTGGAGAAAAGAGGCCTAAAGGGAACTGTTCTCCACTGCCTGAAGGGGATCATAGAGAGCAGTTCTCAGAGGCACACAGTAAAAGGACAAAATGCAGTGAGTGATCATACACTTCAGAAAGGGACATCTCAATAAGGGTAGTGAAGTACTGGAAGAGGGGCCCTGAGAAGTAGTGGCATCTCCTTCCTTTGACATCCAAAGAACTCACCTGTACAAGGCCCTGAGCAGCCTGACCTAACTTAAGAAATTGGCCCTGCCCCGAGTGAGGAGATGGATTAGGATATTCCCTTCTGACTTAAATTTTTCTATGGTTCTATGATTCGAAATACCATAAGCCTAAAGAGCCTAAAGCTCATACCATACATGAATTCAGCCTCTCTGCCCTGACTGGTGTGGGACGCAGTAGATAAACTCTGCCCACAGCTAATATCTGGTGATCACGGGAATGTCCATGCTTTTGGAAAAAGTAACACCTATGAAGTGGTTGTAGCACTTCAAAGGCACTTTGAATTCACAACTCTTATCTTGCAGGAGATATTCTAACCCCTGAGCAACTCACCACAGTTCAAAAGAGAGTTGCTCTGTAATTCATTTTCTGAAGCCTCTGTCGGAACAAGCCAAAGTACAGGAAAAAAAGTAAAAATCATATGGCCAAGAGAGCAAGCAAGTAGGGATTGACTCTAGTCAATTGATTAAGGCATTGAAGTAAGTGAAAAAGAACTGGTGACAATCAGAAAAGGGGAGATCAGAAGGTCTCTGCTTGCCTGCATATTCACCCATTTTACATGTGCGAATCATCAACTAAATGATCCGGGGAGAACAGAAAAACACCTAGGTCTCCTCTTCTGGTTGAGAACATTTCTGCATCTGCTCCTTAGTCAATCATAAGGGAAAGAAATAACAAGAGAAAGAAAGTGAGAACTTACACTGAAGAGACCAGAGAATTGATTTCTGTCCCTTTTTTGGCCATAGAGAGTGAATGGGATATAAGGCCAGTCCCTCAAACCAACATTTCACAGGCAGTGAGCCATAACAGGGGTCCTTTGCTTGACACCCTCAGATCTAATACAGAGAGCACTGGTCCACTCCCAAGTGTAACTGGAGCCAGTGTGAGCTGTGTTGTGAATACATAGGCTACAGCTCTTTAATGTTCCCAGGACCACTCACTGTTCCCAGGACCAACTGCATGGAGTGCCTCTGTCCATATTGTTCAGCTCAGCTTCCAAAACAGTATGGACTTCTCCACAGTGTCTACTGGGACTGGCCTGGCTCGACTCCAGTGCTCAGAAATTGTCAAAGAGGATTTGACAACAGCCAAAACCATGTCAAGAACTGTTCTAACAATTCAGAACAGAGTTTGAGTGATCACCAGAGCATAAGGCTTACAGCTACATGTGGAACAATGAGAAAAAGTAAGATATTGAATAAATGGTTGTGACGCAAATGCTGTCCTCCTCACTTAGCAAACATAGCTTTCATGTGCTACCCTTCCAAATTAGCCCTTCAAATCTTCCTTCTTTCCTTTCTTTTCTGAGCTGTTGAGTAGCTAGGTGAGATAAGATCTTAGTGCGTTACTGATCAAAATCAGTAAGATCCCCCATTAATCCTCCTGCCTGTCTTCTTTATCTGTTGTGGCATTTTAAACTTCTATTCCAAACTCTTTGTGTAAGGGCATACTTCATCTCATATGTTACAGCATAAGATCCAGTCAGGACCCAACCCAGGCTAGAACTGCTTTGTAATAAATAATAAAGATTGTTAAAAATGATACCAATGTTTTTGAACAACTGTGTTTGGTTTTAAGACAGGTGTGTTGCTTTAAATTATTCAGTTCTTTAATTTACACTTGGCTTTGTCTCTCAGTTCAAGAAGTCTGAACTAAATATTTTTAATGCTGATTTAGATCATCAAGTAGGAAAAATCTTGCCATTCCATAGTTCAGGGGATCTAGGTCTGGATAGTGATTGAGGCATCTCTAAGATGTCTCTAATTTGTACCATTTTGGAAACAATTCTTTGAGGCAAAGGAGAGGTCCAGAAAGACCAGCTTTCAAGTGTCAGGCTAACAGACTTCAAGCCTTTATACTGCCTCCAGTTTCTCCCAGAACATATTCCTCTTGGAGCTGGCACAGACCCTAGTACAATGGACTGCTTTATGACTGTGTTACATCTCCTTTGTGCTAACCTGCAATGAGTAAGCTGATAGGTCAAACATATGTTGAATAAAGGGGTGTCATTTCTCTGTGAAAGCCATATTTTGACTGTAGATGTAGACCTGTCAAAACTCAGACATTAAGCATCCTTGCCCTGCTCCACAATTTCACATACCAACTAGGAGGCCTGAGAGACCAAGCGCACAGATCCCCAGTGCCTGGTGTACCACAATGGAAGTGCATTCTTCACTAGGTCAGAAATGCCCCATTCTGAAAGAAAAATCTTACATAATGGAAAATCCTTTTGTCATGAAAAAACACCAACTTTTTGCTGAAAGGAATTTTCAAAAAAACGTTGTTGGGAAAATGGAAGTAACTGTCTACAAAATCTTAATAATCCTGGCTGCCAGCTACTGGGGAGCCAAAAGCATTGTAAGCCAAGTAGCTGGGGAGCCATCAACTCAGAGAGATTAGGAATGTGTCAGCCTCAGAAGCTGGGCATACCAGGGAGGCCTTGAGCAGGAGAAGCCAGGCAGCTCGGCAGGCCTAGCTGGCAGAAAGCATTGGCTTCTTTACCATCAACATTTTTTTCAGTAGAAAATACCTTTCAGCATATTTTCAACAGAATCTAATTCTCAGAAACCCCAACAGTGACACTACTAAGTCACCCTAACTCTGCCAGATGTGAACATCAGTCGGAGGATGGTGCATAACTTCATAAAGGAAGGGGGAGCAGAAGGCTGCCGGAACTCCTCTGTCTCTAAGAAAGCAAAGTACTACCGCTAGGTCCCAAATACTCTTTAGTACATGTACTGCAGCAGAGAAATCACTTCTCAGTAGCAGATAATTTTTTCACAGGGACTAAAAGGACCGTGATAGAACAAGGGATGACCTACCCTGTTCTATTTGGCAGCCCAGGCCAGAGCGGTCCCCTCCAGGAGGAATGAAGCCGGTATCTCCTCTGAGGTCAGATGTGGACTCTCATCTGTGAGGTGGGCTCACTGCAGATGTTTAGGATGTTCACAACTCAGGGTAGAGCTGAATGAGCTGGTGCAGAACAGCTGAGCAATTGTAACTTTATTCTGATTATATCCTGGTGCCAAGCTTGTGAGTTTCTACGTCCTTTCCTTAATAGAAGTTCCCTCGCTTTATGTGTTGACTCAGAGCTGTTACAAGGTCAAAGCACTCTTTAGGCCTATGGACAGTGAGTGCCTGATAAGAGCGACTGCAGGAGGATATTTGTTTCTCAGCTGGGACAGAGGCCAAACCAGTTTTACTGGAATCCTAGACCCACTGAGTCCAAACTTTGTTGTTATCATAAATTGACAAGAAGACAGATTACTCATGGCATTGCTTCAGTGGGATAGAACACAGATTTATCACGTATGACCACAACATCAGCAAGTCCTTCAAGGCTTGACCTCACATTCCTTCCTACTATTTGACCTTTCATCCCGCTTTCTTCTTTCTCCCTGGCCCCTGTTTCTCTCTAGACATCTTCTTCTACCCCAAGGACTGATCTTTATCTCCATCTCACACTGTCTCTGTTCTTCCTATGGTTGCAATCTCTCTGAATTCACATTATCCCCCATTTTAGACCAAGGGAAGGCCTGAAGCTCAAAAATCAATAGGGAAGTGCAAGAAAAGTAGCACAATCCAGACCTAGCCACAGGCAGCTGCTTTTATCTTCCTGAGATGAAATGTCATTTCTGTAACAAGTGCCTTTTCATTTGGAATCCATCTTTTCAATGATGAAATAACACTTCTGAAAGCACCGCATCAGAGAGGATGGTTCTTTGGGGATACAGCGATAATAAGTATAGCAAGTGACAGAGGATAATCTCAGCAAGCATTTAGTAAGGTAGGAAGCACAATACCTATTCAACCTTTGATGAGGTAGAAAACTTCAAACTGGGATTAAGCCAAATCTCTAGCATCCATGACATCTCTAAAGAGGGCAACCAGCTGCTGGGGCATATAGAGAGCTACCATCAGAAATCCAGAGACTCCAAAAGGCTCTGGATGTTTTTACTCCTTAAAGAGTTATTCTGGACAAAATATTAGTATGCAACTAATTTTAATGATTTTCCTCAGAGTTGGTAGCTTCCCATTTCCAAATCCAAGGGAAGAAGATCTCTATTCTTTGAATCAGTAAGATCTCACTCTTGACCTTTCATCTTTCTGGAGGATCCCACAGCAATACTGCCATCCACAGACTTAAATTCTTTGACTTCAAGTGGCTTTGCCCCAAAGCCCATATAATCCCACAGTTGTCATTAACCTGATGAGTCATAATAAGGACCTAAAATTTTGGAACCTGGAATTCCACATTTTTGCCCTTTCTTAAATAAATAGGAGGAGCACAGCTAAAAATAAAAAGAATAAAAAAAATTTTTACTGTAAATGAGCAGTTCTGCCTCAGCCACCATCAAGTATTATGTTCCATTGCCAGAGTCATTTAGCACACCTGGGTGACTTACATTTCCTTTTAATTTGTGCAATTCCTGGAAAATAAAATGCCTCATTATGTTCTGCAATACAGTAGCATTTCTGTAAGGTGCCCCAAAGTATCTAATCATCACAATACTTTCATTTTACTTCGCTAAAATGAACAGACAGGCACAGAAGATATTTAGCTTTTGGCTTATAAAGGAACAGTTGGCATTCACAATTTAAAGTATTTCTATTATTTCAGCTAAGATGATTAATAGGAAACAACTGTTGTCTGGCAGATTGCATTTAAAACTGTACTATTGAACACATCCCCAATTACTATGAAACAAGCAATGTACAAGGAATGTATCATTAAATATATTTCAGGCAGGGAAGCAGCTGCTAAAATTTGAGACACGTAATTGTGTAAAGTTCAAATAATACTGGCAGAAAATCCACCCATTTTGCTAAATCAATCACTTTGAAAATAGAAACGCTTTTCTCTTACAGTAGAATAGATCTAGAAGTAAAATAAAAAATGCACTTAGCCTTTCTTGGTGTGCTGTGGAAAAAAGATATGCTTTGAGATCAAGTTTGGAAACAAACAGGGAAACTGTTTAAATACTGGTTTAACCATCAGAAGGACAATTTAAAGATAAAAATATGAATATGATTGTATCCATTGTTCTTGGATTTATAGTTTCATTTACCATGAACACAACTTACACAAACAGAATGCAAGCACAATTTAAGCCTTTATTTAAAACCAGGTCTGGAGTGCCGTGGACTCGTCAGCTGCCCCCACATGGAAAGTGGGGGTGGGGTGGGGGGGCTGTGAATGGGGAACCGAGCCAGGAGATTTGCAAAGCAGAGGTGCTCAGCGCTGCGTTACGTTCTCTGCTTTTGGCCGGTGTCGTGTGTCTTAATTTTGTCATTAGCACCTGCCGCAGCCCCACGGCCTCCTACTCTCAGTGCATAAAAGCAAGTGAGAACGTAAAGAAGGGGTGCAGGCTGCCGCTCCCTACAGGTCTGGGGAAAGCTGGCTCCGGGTAGCGGTTGCACTGGGTGCATTCCGGCTGCACCGAGGGACACCCAGCACCATGGAGGCATCCTGTGGGGCTGTGCTGTACATTGCTATGTAAGAGAGACCTTCAGCTTCAAACGCACAGCAATTGGCATGAATTTAAATAAGACACTGAAGGGAATTAGCTGTGGAAAATTAATTCCAGGCGAGCCCATTCTAAACACAACATGCCCAAACCCCTTGTCTGAAAAACAATAAAGCTGAAAGTAGATATTCGTAATGTTAGATGACATGCTTGCATGCGTGGTCTCTGCACTCGGCACATGCAAGCTGTCTCCAGCCATCGCACCCAGACATGCACGCACTCACATGCGCACACACATACCGAGTCATGCAGTTCAAATGCACACGTAAAAGCATTCCACTCACTTTCAAAATAATGAAAGCACATACATGAGAATGCACACAAACAGCTGTGCGTGCCAGATATAGAGCAAGCATGTGAGTGTGAGGATGAAGCATGAGTCTGAATTACCACAAAACCAAACAAAAATGCAAAGAAATTACACGTAGGATTTCACAATTTATCATTTGATATTCCAGCCCCATAAGATCATTCTTCTTTTTTTGTGTGTGGTTAGAGACATTTCTAGATACCCCAGGTCATATTTTCCCTATAGATATCACATTTCATTGATCTGCTACTCAATCTATATTTCAATTTATAGTGATACTTCTTTAAAAAGAAATGTATGCCACCGCTAGCATTAGTAGGGTTGTCTGTACAAAATCTAGTTGCCCATACATTAAACAAAATTTCTAAGTGAAAAGTTTCTGTTGTTGTATTGCAATTAAGGTGAAAAATGATGCACTACCAAAGGTATAAGAGGTGTAACCAGAATCACTATATATGGATACTGATTGACAACCTATGGTGAGAAAAGCTGTGCTTTGCATAGGTTTATAACAATTGGAATTTCAAACCAGCAAATTGGAATTGCTTGTGACAATTTTAGAGCCCCAGATGTCATGGTTGAACATTAGAACTGTCAGAGAAATAATCGCCATATTCAAAATTAGTTGAATTTTCTTTGTTTGTTCCTGCTTACCATTTGTAAGCACATCTTCCTAGCTACTCAACATTCAAACATATTGGAAGAATATCACAGGAGCACAAAGGGCAGATGCTATGATTTGTTAACGAAGTATTGAATGTGTGCAAGTAGGCTGCAAGTTTAAAGATGCATCACTCAAGAATTTACATGTACCTCTTAATGTTAAAGCTCAGTACCTGCTATTAGCCAGACAGATTGTGTGTTAAATACATGCTTAGATCAAATTGTGCAGACAAATTCACGTTTTTTGAATTCACCATATTAAAAGACATGTAAGTATAAATGAAATAATGCTCTAGAATTTAAAAGCAGTAATTTAATTTCAGAGGGTTTATCATTTTGACAGAGGACAGAAGGAGTGGGTGAGATAGCATTTGATGACAGAATTATTACCCAGATCTACAGTTAAGCTACGTAAATAATTCATCTCCACACCAGATATGTCTTTCTGAAAATCTACTGCATGTCTTCCTTCTGTGACGAACGTGTTACACATCATTATTTCAATGTTAATTGCAGCGGAGACCAGATAGAGGAGCTCAGAGTGCCTACTGTGCAAGTGAAAATTGTTTGCCCTATTCAAAATCAGTAGTGCTTGACGTGGTAAAGGCTAAATACCACGAAGAACAGTGAATGGCTTTCAGTCTTCAGTGCTGATAAACAAGTTTATTGTTTGTATTGTCTATTTTCAGAATTAAAGCTAACCCATTCCTGTTAAACCTAGATATATGTCAATCTATTGCTGTATGTAAAGGAAGAAACTATGTCATTTAGATCCACAGGAGAAAAAGACCAAAGAGTATTTAATCCATTTGGCCCTGAAAAGAAGTTGTTCATTGGACAGGAAAATTATTGAGCCAGCGTAAGGAGCATATCTGAGTATTGTTCGTGATTTTTCCTCTGAGGCAAAGACAAAGAAGAGATTTTGAAATTATTTATTAGACTAGAGGTTTAGTTGGGATTGCTGAAAGCAAAGTGTTAAGTGCATGCTGGAGCCACAGGCCTCCTTTCATCTAGGCAGACACGAGACGTGGAGAGCAGCACTTCATACTTGTTGTCAGCTGTATAAGGACAATAAACCAGATCTGCAGGCAGAAATGAAAAATCCACAGTCTTTGGTTTGCCACAACCCAGGGCTGGAGACCCAAATGTAACATGGCACCCACAGTGAATGAGAGTGACGGTGGGATGCCTCAGCCTTTCTGAAGGAAACATGTTATTGTATTGCTTAAGAACTAAGCAAGAAAAAAATTATTTTTATGATCTTGGTCTGTCTGTTGTAGTCCAGTTAGAAAATTGAGCGGGCACCAAATTTGTACAGCTGTGTAGGTAATTTTGGAAAGACACAGAAACATTTGAGAGGTACAGAGCTAAGAGAATTCACAACTTGAAGATCAGGACTGCTGTTTAGCAAAACCAGCCATTTTTAATCAACCCTTGAATACTCCTGTACTGGTGTCCCTGCCCCAGGTTCCCCATTTTTTGAAGGAGTCCTGGAGCCTTTCCCTGCCCTTGCCCCTCTGCTCCTGATTTCTGCTCCAGAGCGCACAGATGAATACATACACACAGAGACATGTTCCTTTTCCAAATACCATTCAATGAAATTTATTTCTTTCTGGTCATCATAATAGACTACTAAATACCATTCCCCACCCCCCCTCAAAACTTCCCATCTTTTTTTCTGTGTGACAACCTACACAGTATCGTCACACGATCGGTTTTTTCTCCACTTCGTTGCTGGGCATGCTGGTTTGGGTGCTGGTTTGTCATCCAAGTTGCCATCTCTTTGTACACATGGGCTGCCGCGTGAGCTGGTGATCGCCCCCCCTTTTGAATTTCTGTCCTCTCTTAATGTGAAAGGCAGAGAAGGCAAACGCTACTCAGAGCTGAAATGGAGGATGCAACTTGCAGCAGCTGCACACAATAGAGATCCTAATAGCAAATAGAAATCATAGAAATAACCGTCATCTCATCATTGCTACAGTACAACAATAGGGAGCGATTCAGTTTGGGATACATTAACAGAATGTGAATAGCCCTCTTACAGCAGTGTGATCCACACTGTGGTTCCTGTCTCGGCTATGTTATGAAAATGCTGTCATGCTTGTGAAGCCCCTGTGAGGTGTTAGCTAATTTTCTCAGTGTGAAGGAAGAACTAACTGATCTCCAGAAGTATTTGCTAGGGTTATCCTCCCCACAAAAGTATATTAGAGGAGGCAGGTTATTTTTCAGGCACTACAAAGCCAAAGACAAAACCAACCAGCCTAACTGAGGCCAGAACACAAAATCTGGATTTCAGGGAATTTGAAAATTGAAGTTCTAAAACCCCAGGAAATTCTGAATTCTGGGCAAGTCCCTTTTCAGTTCTTAGATGAGGGGATTTCACAGCAGCAGCAAGAAATTGCCAGTCCTGTTATTTGTGTGTACAGTTCCCTCTGAGCTAGGATGGGTGCTTTTGGACTGAGTTTGCATCCATCCGTTTCAGATTAAAACTGGGGGATTTTCCTGAATTACCACCAGTATGCTATGTGTATTTATAGGTGACTACCATAAAGTCACTGTTTACTTTTAAATTACATGCTATATTCAAGATTGTAATCAGACCCTCATACTCCTGCCATTCCTGTCTTACAGGTCATTAGGAAGGTCTTTCCCTCACCCCCATACACTAGCTTCTGTGTTACGAGTCTTATGTTTCCTTGCCACTTACATACTTCGTTTCAAATTCTACAGGGACCCTTTAACACAGTGTTTGTATTCCATAACGTTACAGGACATTTCTTTTCAACTTTTACTTTCCAGCTGGAGAGTATTTTCAATAGGATTGTTTGTAATTTTGTTTTCAGTTTACACATATCAAGACATCATGACACATCTGCACTTCATACTTCTCAGCAAGTGTTTTAATGGAAATAAACATGATATCCTACAAGTGAAAGTCCTTGGGAAATGAGACAACAAAGGACAGCTGTGTCCTGGATGAAAAACTTTTCGGGAGGGAATTCTCTCTGCAGCCTGCCATCTCCCTTAATGGCCTCTGGGCACTCCCCTCCACTGGACCCCTGGGTTTTGTCTGTCTAATGCCTCAAACCCTAACCCTAGCTGTGGACTGGGCCTTACCAAAGGACCTCCATCTCTGGCCAAGATGAACAACGGGTCAGCGGAAAATTCGTTTCATTGCCCAAACCTTCCCTCTACATGCCCACCCCAGCCGGACCCCTTGGCTTTGCATCTCTGCTAACCCTATGAGTAAATCTATCCCAAAGAGCAGTCATACTCCTCAGGGGAGAAGACCTTTGGTTGCCCAGATCTTCTCTTGGCAGCCCCTTTGCAGCACTTCTTAACTGGATTCATAGGCTTTGTCATTCTCATAACCCTAAAAGCAGCCAGATCTTTAAACGCAGACAACCGTTGCCCTGTCTGAAACGGAAAATTCTCAGGGGAGATTAATTTCTGTTGCCCAAACTTCAGTCGGTAGCCCCTTGGCAGCCTCTCTCCAACTGGATCCCTAGGGACTATCTTCCTCCTAACCATCATATCCCAATCCTAAACCTAGACATTTGCTAAGCCTTAGACCAAGATCACAAGCCACAAAAAAACCACATGTTGGTTTGGCAGCCTAATTGCTATTGTACTTCTGTGGCAGATCTAGGTATTTCCTCTCTCCTAGCTTCAGTCCCAACCATAACGCAGGCAAGGACTAAGCTGCAAATTCTTCCCTGAGATGATCTTCACCTGGGCTACCGTTGGGGTGTATTTTCTAATACACAGGACACACCTATGGTAGGCTTGAGGTCAGGAGAGAGATAAAGCCCAGGGCTCCAGTTGTGCTGGCGTTGCAGGAGGCTACCAAGGGCAGCATGGAGCAGCGGGACTGTTGCTTTAGGACACAGCAAACGATTCAGCCATCTCATCTGACTGCTTCTTAAGGGTGGCCTGTGCTCTTCGCCCTGGGCTCCAGAAGCACCCTTGCCACACCTCTGTGCCTTCTGGGCCGTTGCAACCTCCTAACTCAGAAAAAGGGGAGAGTTGTTTTCTACATGTTAGAGAGTGAGGCAGCATAGTGCAAGGCCAGAGTAAAACCAGCATGCCCCATGGAAGAGGGCAGCACAGCGAGGCCCAGGAGGCAGGAGGCTGGTTTTGGTTAGCTCAGCAATGGGCTATGTGAGGCCAGAGCTCCTGATCCAGGAACTCCCGCAGCAGTCTGCCTGCTACCCCTGCCATTTCTCACTCTCCACTCTGTCAGCTGGAGAGATTGCTAATTGCTGGGTCGTTTTGGAGTCCTCTAGCAGAGCTGAGCTCTTCTTGGGCTGCACAGTGACTTCGTGAGTCTCCCCCTGATAAAAGGCTCCGGAGCCTTGGCCAGAAAGACTTCTAGCTAGGAAAGAAGATGACCGGAAAACGTGATTTCTTTCTCCTGAAAATCATAGAATCATAGAATGGTTTAGGTTGGAAAAGACCTTTAAGATCATCCAGTCCAACCATTGCCCCTACTCTACCAGGTCTGCCACTAAACCATGTCTCCAAGCACCACATGTACACAACTTTTAAACACTTCTAGGGACGGTGACTCAACCACCTCCCTGGGCAGCCTATTCCAATGTTTGATAACTCTTTCAGTGAAAAATTTTTTCCTAATGCCTAGTCTAAACCACCCCTGGTGCAACTTGAACCCATTTCCTCTTGTCTTATCACTAGTTACTTGGGAGAAGAGATCAGCTCCCATCTCACTACAACCTCCTTTCAGGTAGTTTTAGAGAGCAATAAGGTCTCCCCTTATTGTCATGTTTGAGGAAAAAGGATATGGTCAAATCAGAGAAGGCAAAACCAAAATTATGTCATGGAGAAAGAATTCTGAAAAAAACATCTATTTGGAAATTGGAGCCCTTCACCTTGCTGAGGGGGGTATTTGCACATTCGCTTTCCCGTTCTTGTAAACATCTTTTCAGACCAGCTACAGGGATCTATCTGTCTGTCATCTCCATTTTCCTGCTGGAAAATGGGGTTTGCTTTTTCCCTTGGGAAAACTCCCACTTCCACCTTTGCACAGAGGACAGTCTCTGCTGAAGGACCGCTGCCACGGGGGCTGTGTATCTCCTCCCTTAGAGGGGTCCGCCCTGGCATACAGCAGCACTGCACTGCCTCTGGCCATGCTGCTGGTGCTCTGCACCTCCTGCCCAGCCCCAGGCTCCTTGCTTCGAGGAACAGATTATATAGGGGAAAAAGGAGAGAAGAGGGGGATGAGGAGAAGGAAGCCTGCCTGAGTTTTAGCCTGGTACAGAGTTATGCTGCGACCATAGGGCTAGAAACTGTTCTCAAATCCAGCAATTCAGAACGAGGCAAAATGTTTTAGCACCTTGGATGGTGAAGCTCCCATGTTAATATACTGGCTGCCTCCTGAACCACACTCTGCCTCTCTCCACAGCTCTCAACACCTGATGACAACAGCCTTGACCCCTTCATTTGAAGTTGTTTACAAAGAGCAATGAGTATTTATGTACTTCTTACGGAGTACCTCAGCAGCTGGCAAGAAGGGGCTTCAACATGTGACCAATGAACCCACATTAAATAATCCGTTGGACAACTGTTAAAAAACTCTGGTTTATGGCATTTTGGAAGCGACTTTATCTAATAACAAAAACATTAGAGGTGACTTAAATAGCTCGCAGTTCTCTGGAACATCTGGGCTTGTAGTCATTTATCACATAAACTATGAATAGGGCCAAATGAACTAAAAGTCCTTCTGGTTTCCTTTTTCTTTATATATAGCTTTTTCCACTGGAAGAATACACTGCAGGCCCTTAATCACTTCTGCAATATCACAGAGTGTCAGTTTTATTTAGCAAAACAATACATATTTCAGCAACAAGGCTATGTGAACACATTTACATTTTATTTTTCTGTTTAACTAGGTGGTTTTTTTAATCCCAAGGGTTTCTTGATGGATGAAGATTTTTTTATTTGGAGGCTAATGGTGATTTTTTGGGTAGTGACCAGCTCACTCTGCTGGAATGCATTTTTAAAGTTATCTCTCTTTATGGAAGTTATTTTTTGTTTGTTAGCAGCTGTGTATGCATTGTAGTGATTATCCTGTGCACTGAATCCTGTGGACAAAGACCACACTGCTATGTAACTAAAAACTGTACCATAACACATACATGCAAGGAGTTGATTACAGCTTCAGGGGAAGTGATTGTTTTAACACTTCCTAGCTTCTCATTTCCTCTGTTTGCAATCTTGAATAACATGTCTGTTAACAGAGGGGTTTTTTAATGTAATTTCCTAAATCTGCCTTTTCTGTTCAACTAGAAGGTAGAACAAATTGCACTGCATGCAGCGATCTCTTCTTCCCAATGTATATTCCATCAGAGATGCAACCCTATTTTTCAGCCCTGCAAACAGAGACCTCCACCACTTCATCTATAGGACTAAGTATGTCACTGGGTATCCTGGCCTCAGGGTGAACTGTGCCTTTCCCTTCCTTTTGTGCACACCCTTGAGAGATGACACGCTGAGTTTCCTTTACATCTTTAACTGTGCAGTCAGCACTTCAGACTGGATTTCTGGATATATTACAATCTCTGATGAAACCTTCCTTTTTTTCCGGCTGACTGATGTGGCAGGGCCAGCAGTGTTTGCCACACAGGAGAAATGCTCCTTTCGCTGTCCCAGACCAGCAGCAGCCTAGCACATGGAGAAAATCTGGGAATTAGAGCAATTACTCTGCTGCACCAAAAGCTCCCCAGACTCTCAAGTGCTGCTCCCAGTTCTCCACATGCACCAGTGATCTTCTGGGACCTACACAGTCCCCCACCCTGCTCACAAGCCAGTTGGGACTACCCCACTCTCTCCAGAAGTGCACTGAAATCCCACCAACTACCCAAATCCCCACTTCCACCAGTAACCTGGGAATCTATTGCATCTCCCCACACCACGGACCCTTTACCCCTTCCAGAAAACCCTGTCTACAGACGTGACCACAAGCTGCTGATTTAAACAACTCAACTTCTTACAGAGAAACTCATGAGTAATTCTGCCACAGGCACATGGCAAGCAGGAACAAAAAAGCCGTGCAAGCTTGGTACTCGTGTTCAGTTTGCTATTCCTCATATCCCTTGGGGCAGCCTAGCTGTCGACCCACTACGTAAGACCTGTGTTTTGATCACCTCTGCTATATGAAGCTGCTGCCTCCCAAGCTCTCCCTCTCACTCACTTTTCTCCAGACTTTCTAAAGTGAAAGTTTTTTAACTGCTAAATGTTTGGGTTTGATCCTTAGCCTCAGCAAGTAGCCTATGCAACTCTGCTTGGCACCTAGAATTAACACCTAGAATTAACATTTCCCTAGTCAATTGCTTGGCCATTGTTTAACTTTTTGACGTTATACCCAAAGATGCCTTATCTCTTTGCCATTGTTTCACTTCCTCCTTGACAGTACTTGCAGTTCCTTTTGATTTGAGTCCCTCTTGGCAGGCAGAATTACATCCCAAAAGTGAAATGAGGCATGCAGTCCAACTCACCTAACCAAACTGTTTAAGTTCTTAAGCAAAGAGAGCAAGATGCCTTTGGAGGCCTGCTGAAGGGTACCCAGTCCCTCTTATTCTGGCACATCTAAAGGGCAGTGTAGTTCAACAAATCATACATAAAGTGGTCGGAAAGTGGCAAGCACCTCTCTCTAGCTGCCTAGTCCACTTCTGAAGCAGGGCAGCACAGAGAAGGAGGTGCCACTTGCACCTTACCAGACAGGGCAGTGTGAGGGCAGTCACTCAGGAAGCAGGAGGCCTCTGCCCTAGCTTCTGCTCTGCTTGCACATCATCTCCCGTGCCTGACAGCAGTGCTTTAGTGATCAGCTGTTGCATGGACACCATGTAGAGGCAAATTTTTTACACTCCTGTGTAAAGAGATTTTCATCTCTTCTTTACAAGCTGAGCCACAATGAAGCCAGACACATAGGAGTCCTGCGGCCAGCTGGAAAACAAGTGAAAGTGATCTGGTATATGCTAGTAACTAGGACACTCTTCAGGCTGATATGGATGACATTGCACCTTGACAGAAAAGCAGCTAACCTCAGATTTCCTTTCTAAATGTTAAGACTGTAGGTAAGACCATTATATAAAAAAATGGACTGCCACCACTTCTTACGGTGTGGTTTGTTATACTGCTGACCCCACCTCGTCTCCTTCAGGCTTCCTCTGGCATCTTAGGAAGACTTTTTATGCCCATCTACACTTACGTCTGGATGACAGCAGGGCATATGCAGGAAGACTAACTTCCATCTTCGCAATGTGAACTTCACAGCACATAGGGACAGCCACAATGAAGAGCCAAGGGAAAAAGGCAGGCACCTGACAAATTTAGGTGCCTACAGGGGTAGGCAGTCCATTGAAGCAGGCAGGCTGGATTACTGTCTAGACCTCAGCTGAGCTGCAGGTCACCATGAGTACAAGATTCAGGCAGACAGGATCACACCTATGTAATTCGTAAAATGTTGCAGATATCTCCTTTGTCCTATGTATTTGGCAACAAAGGAAAGTTATTGTCTCAAAGTATGGGAACAGACTGCTATAACCAATGCTGAATCTTTTCAGCTGGATTTCTGAGGGGCAGAAGAAAGATTTTAATAAGCCAGTCTGTTTCTAGTTATCTTCCTGAGGCTGTCAGCCTATGGTTTCCAGGCGGCTGCTGCTGCTGCTGCTTTTCTGGTATTTTTTTAACCCAGCTATTTAAAATGTTTATGTGCACTTATTTTGTGCAGGCTCTTAACATTTCTCTGACGAACAGAAGTGTGAGGCAAGAAACGGTGATTTCTAACAGCTTGTATCTCTGCTACACTTCTCTGGAATTGCATGGGAGCAAGAAAAAACACATCTTTAGCCCAAGGCCCTCTCCCTTCTGAACTTCAAAGACTGTCATAAACAATAAAAGCATTAAGATCTTTTTTTAATGAAAAGGTGAGTGAACGCTTTATAACTGAGAGTAAAAGGCAATATGTATGTATATATTACCACTTACACACATAGGTTATCAGTATCCCCTGTAAAGCTTCGGATTTCTAAACTTTATCAAGCAAGTGAATTCGACACAAGTTTAGCAGGAAAGCAATGAGTTATTAGTTGGTCAGTTATGTTTCAAGAAAAGTCAGACATCACTACAGTAGTGCAAGCAGAACTAAAAATAAACTATTAGGTCACAAACAGAAAAATGCTGAGAGTCAATAGCCTGAGGTAGGCGGTGGGATGCAGAACACCAACCATTGTACACGAAACACACTAATAGCTGCAGAGAAGCTGTCCAATAAAATAGACCAGTAGCTCAGGGTCTAGGAGATTCAATCTGACACCATTCCAGGGATATCAGCATATGACTTCAAACACTGCATTAAGAGATAGAAAGCTTAATAGCTGCTTTCTGGTTTAGCACAATGCCTAGTGATAATATTCCTGAATTTAGAACTCATAAAATATCTGTCGCCTCCAGCAGCAATATCTCAGTACTTTACCAAGATCAAATCCTTTAGTGAAGTATGTCGAATAGGTCAGAAGCAGATGACAGTACATGAGAAGGGGCACTGCTTCCATAAAAGCATTTATAAGAAAAAGAATATGTAAGGCCAGAAGAGATATATGGGAACACAAATATTCATGACTTTCAAAGACATTTTCAAGCCCTCTAATTCTCCAGCCATATATTCTCTCCAATACTTTCAGAAATTAAAGTGAAAACCAGACTGGCAAACATAGGTAGATGAGGAAAGCTTAATACACCTGCCAAGGATACAGGAAAATTGGGTTGCTAGTGGTTTGGATCTACTACCTTGGCTTGGTGAAACGGTCAGGCAGGAAAGAGGGGCTCACTGACCAGCTCGTCAAGACTGGCTCTTTTCACCAGGGCAATTTCCTAGTAGAGCAAGCAAGCTGATTTCTCTTCCAGATCTTTTTTCCTTCAGGTGACGATCCTATGCAGTAGCAAACAAGCAACTGAAGTAACAGTACTCCTTTATCTTGGACACCAAACCTTTATCTAAAAAAATGTTGAGACTATTAACCTTTGGAGCCTGGGCATGAGCTAGAAAGCATTTTTCTGATTCATTATGCTTTACTGCCCATCTTTGTATGAAAATTACTTAGGAGTTGAATATTTACAGCAGTAATGGCCTTTGAAGTTCAGTCCTTAAAGGCATTAAGTTATGAAAAATTTTTACCCTGAAAAAATGAGAACAATGGACCTTACTTATTCATTCTGTGTGTTCTGTCTAATAACTCAGGGCTAAACCTCACCCAGCTGTGTTTGATGAGGTCAAATGCCATAAAAGACTGATAATAAATACTGAATTGCTATAGGAGGATCCTAGCTCATGGCCTTCTTGCATGAATAAACTGAAATCAAGACTACACTTTGCACTAAGCTTGTAAAATTTGGAAGTACAAGGTTGAGAGACCTGTGGAGATTAATCTGTTATAATTCAAAAATCTTCTATATTTTTAAACAAGACTCTACATAACAAGGTCACAAAGGACATTCCTCATTGTTCATTAAGCTACTATTTCCTTGTATATGGTACTGGCAGGGTGGAGTACAGTTATTTTCTGCAAATCAACTGAGAAAGCTATTAGAATATAATAAAATTCAAATGTGTATTCTTATCAGATCCTTCTCTAAGAGCTAAATATTTGCATTATAACTGCATTATGTCAAACAATTTAATTCTACGGACAAAATTCTATTCCTCAGTATTCACTATGGATCTTTACTCCAAGTAGTCTGCTCTTCTGCCATGCTCATACTGTATTCAGTACTGAAACTCTGGGATATGGTACCAGTTTTTTGTTACTCCATAAACTACACATGATATGGTGCCAGATAACCACTAGATTAGATGGCTATTCTAGGTTTAGGGGTATGCTAGATTTGTAGTTTTGCTTTGCCGGAATAGGTCTCAGCAGCAAAAGGTGGGACTAGCTCTAGGCAAAAGCAAAACAGGAGGTTGCTTAGGGTAGCAACCTTCCAACTTTTGCTTCTCCAGCCAGAATAGTGACTACTCTGGAAACACGAGCTGGAACAGACAGTTTCTGACTCCCACCTGCACCCACCAACTTGCTGCTCCTGAAGGACACGCAGAAGCGATAACCACTTACACTAGACTGCTGGTTTCCTTTTCCTCCCTGCACACATCCCAAACCCAGACTCCTGGAAAACTTGTGGACCCTTTCTAGCATTTTCACATCCCTTGCTTTCCTGTAACTTCCCTGTCTCCCCACTTTCCTAGATCAGCTCCCTTGAACTCTGCTGATTTTCCCAGCCCTTGCTCCCCTAACTTCCCTCTAAGTCTGAGCTGGTCACCCCAGATATAACAAGAAGGAGAGAGCAAAACTCATTCTAAGCTGCTGAGAAGCTTTAAAATAGCCTTGGCTAGACTGACACGGGTGATATGGTCCGTAAATGCAATCTGGACTTTTTCTATCCCAAAGATATCTTCTGAATGTGACTATTTAAACTTAAACTTTTTTTTTTTTTTTAAGCTGAATCAATTTAATTAACATGCCATTAATTACAGAGTTACCTCAATATATATATCCCAAGTTGCCACACTGTGAATGATGGTGGCATAGAAAAAGCAGTCAGTGGGTTATGACCATACTTATTATACGTGTGAGCCACAGCAGGTGACTTCAGTGAGGCATGGAGGGAGATGTGATTTAGTTGAAAGAACACATTGAAAATAATTATATGGGTTCACGAAATTTCCAAGAAGACAATCTAATCCTTTTCTAAATTATTTTTATAAAAAGGTTAGCGATGAAGAGGTTTTAAAGGTTATTCAGTCCCTTTTCCTAAATTTTTTTCCTATGGTTTATTATTTAGTAACTTGTCCTGTTTCATTGCACACATCTTAAGCAATGAAGTTGCTACCACTTCCCTTAGAGAAATATTCCATAACTTGCAATTTCTCACTTGTCAGGAAATTTTCTCACACCAGCTTGCACGTTTCCTGTACTAATTTTTTCCAGTTGTGCTAGCAGTATCCTCATCTACTACTTTTAGCACAAGCAGCAAGGAGAATTGTTGTTCTTATTCTTATACTATTCCAGCAGCTACGGGAGGCCCCCATGTAGCAGGTGCTATATAACAAAAGTTCCTCCTCCAAAGTGGTAAAAGTCTAAGCATTTATTTCAGAAGAAAATTAACATTTTGGCAATCTCAAGAGAATTCATTTCACATTAAACTTTTCCTATGTTTTTCATTAACACATAGATGCAGCCAATGTTTATATTTTTGAAATGCAAAAGTAGTGTATCTTTTGTTTTTAAGCCATTGGTGGATTCAGGCTTCAATATTCCAGATAGATGTCGGACTGAGCTTTCCTGGATATGCTCTGTGTATCTACAAAGCAAAGTCATCCAGTGTCAATTTATTCCCTGTTATGAAATCCAAGTGCTTTTCCTTCAGTGTAAAATGGAGGTTTCACCTTTTGGGCCAAGAATGAAGACCAGCTTCCCTGTCTGAGTAGGCCTTGAGGAATCTGGTGAGCCTAGCACTTTATGTAAAGTGTGGAAACTCAACTAAGAAAATCAGAGTTTACCAAGCTACAACGTAGCTGTAAGTGGTAAGGCTTATGGCTGCAGCTGAACTTTGGTGAATACGGCATCAGCCATGAAAGGCAAGATATTGGAAATCGTCAACACTGGGTAATATAATTCCACCGGGATTTCTATTACCTTAGCAATCAGTTTCAGTTCTGAATTTTAAAAGATGAAAATTCTGAATTTTTCTTAAAACAAATGTTATGGAAAACTTGTCAAAGGGAATTGGAACATTCTGGTTTGTTAAAGCCAAAAACTTTTCTTCTGAGTTAGTATCTTTTTTTTCCTTGCTGTAATTTTCTGATTTATAATGCTGTGTACTGATTTTAAAGTTTTATTTTAATTTCAAAACAAAAACCTAAATTACTCCATATTTTTGATCTATTTTATTTAAGTACAGACATGTCTCAATCCAAAGTTTTGCTTTCAGTGTAATAGCATTTCCCTGCAGAGGCATACTCTACTGGAAAGTTTTCAACTAGCTCTTTTTAATGTATAAGCCATTCTCCTTCTTTATAAACTTAACATTTCAAGATTAACAGGAATAGATCATGTTTGTTGTTCTCCTGAAGTAGAAATTTTGCTTAAATTGTCTGTTGCTCAAGTGTGTGATTCAGTGCCTAGAATGACAAATAACCTAGGTGATTTGTTTGCCTAATTTGAACAGTTTGCCAATAACTTGGGTGTGAACTATTAAAGAAATCTATTCACTCCCTGTAAGTGCTAGAGTCATTAATCCTGACGGGTGTGTACTGTGCATTCTTTTCAAATATATGGGATGAAAAATCACGAATCCTTGAGTAATATTTTTCAGGTAGCTTGTTTTGACCACACTTTCTATTGTGTAATTTAATCCTAAAACTATGCACCATGTGATGCGATTTAGAATTTAACAAATAACTCATAAGCAAAATGCTTAAGGGTGTTTCTTTATCTGCTATTGTTAGTTGTTCAAAGCATAACAACTCTGAACAGTGTGGGACAGAATCCAGAAGCTAACCAAAGAAATGTAGTGGCCAGTTGCTGTGTATGGAGATCGTCAACCTGGCTTGACTAAGAATCTTTATTGTATTTTTGCATTAAACCTTTATAAGGCCAGGGCTTGGGAAATTTGTATATCAAGATTATACTGAAAGTCTAATATAATTTCTTTTTTTTTTTTTTTTTCTTCCAGATATGGTGCTTTGAAATAGGGCTGTGGAATTACACCAAAGATTAACTACTTATCTAACCTGCATCCCTCTAGGTGAACGTCAGAGACTGTAAATTTTGAAGTGGAACCATTAAGACTGAAAAAAAGGGAATGATTGTCAGAACAATGTGATACTATCCTAACATTAAATACTGCCAGTCATGGGAAAAAAACGAGTCAGTTCAGTCCGACTTTGATCACTGCATCTCTACAGAGGGCCTGCCCCAGCGCTGCATGCAGAGTACAAGCCTGACTAGACTCCTTCAAAGAGATACTTATGTAGGATGGGGCTTCCACTGCTGGCTTGCAATCACCTTCTGAATTACCTTACCCTAAGAGCATTCATTTGAAATAGTATGATTAGATGAAAAGTTGCTCCAGGAATACTGGGTTTCCTGGATTTCCCTAAGGGCAGATTTTTAAGATGAAACTGTAAAACAGTAAAAAGATATCAAGTAGTAAAAGATTATGGAAATCTCCACTGTCAAAAATAAACCAGTTTCAAAATACCTTACTAGTTCTTTTACTCAAAGACATAATAGATATGAGTCCTCTTCTAGATCTCTTTGTCTGGGTAGCACATGCTTTGTAAATTTTCAGCTGGACTAGATTAATGTGAATGGACATGGAGGGCAAATTCTTGTCTCTGATTCAGCAGAATGCTCACGTATATTTAATCCCAAACACCTGATTCCCTCTAATTCAAACCTTAAAGCATGACGGATCAACTAGTCCCTTCATGACCAACTGTTACTAATAATACTGCAAAACAGGCATCTTTCATGTCACCTAAGTAGCACTTATCCATGAGATATACCAGTGATATACCAGTGAAGAGCTTGGGTTTTTTGATGCCCTGCTACCTCATGAAACTAAAATGTGAGAGTATGGTGCATGGCGACAATGAGCATCCACCTGGAATGGCACTGCAATGTCAAATAGATATCAGGATGTTTAGAGCCAAAAATGATAATGAAAAGAGAGAATGTTTAAATTTGTAAGTAATGTGGAAAACACAAATCAGTAACTTTAATGTAAGAAAAAAAACAGGGAAGATACAGTGAAATCTGGAGAAAACCAAAGCCACAAGCAAGAAGGTCAGAGGAAATAATTAAATTGCATGTGACCATTTTTCCAGCATGTGTTGGAAACAGTAAACTGTGGGTACTGGAGAAAATGTTGAGCCAGGTATTAATCAAACAAACCAGACAGAAATTTGGAAAATTCATGGGAGATGAAATGTATCGATGACTTGAAAAGGAAACTGTCAACACATCTAAGAAACCAATAAGAGAGATCAAAAGTCTCACAAAGAGACGTGGAAGACATAACACTTCAGGGCAGGAAAAGGTGACATGCTACAAAGATGACCTGAGAGGAGGACAATAATAGAAAACCCAAAGAAGTCACACATTATCCCAAAATCACCAGGGCTCTAATGCACTGTCTTGAGTCCAAGTCCTCTCTAGGCATATGACACAGAGCCGGGGAGGATTGTTGACATACACCACTCCCAAAGCTAGGGAAACTTCATCCCAGTGGAGAAGTCTGTCTTTAAGGTTAAATTTCTTCTTAGCTCTGTCTCCAGAAAAAAGAGTGTTCCAGTTTCAGTCTTTCCTTCACTATGTGGATGTCCAGAATAATATCAGAAGTGGTGGTTGCACCAGAGGAGCTCTCAGTTGGGAGTACTATGTTAATTTTAAACAGTCCGTTATTCATTCTGTAATCACTTCACAAGTAAGTAAAATCTTGTTTACGACAATTTTATTACAGAGTGCATTTTGGATGTGTGGCTTCATAGGATGAAATTCATTCATCCATATTAGGATGCCTAAAATGCAGATGCCTGTCTCTATAGCTGGTAACATAGACTCCTTTTTGACCAGGGAGAGAAATAAGCAATTTTAAAAAATCATTCATTTCATCTACTTTAGACATCTCTAGAAGAGACAAAACATACCCTACGTGTGTTAACGATGCACCATTAACTACAAACAGAGCTGTAGGTGACTACCTCAAATGGAGCTCGCTGTGCCCCAATTATCTCTCACTTTGAGTGGAAGTAACTTAGATCTTAGAACAGTGCCAGCACTATGTGATTTGAGTGAATTTTCTAACAAACACCACGTCGTTACAAGAAAATTAAATGTGAATTGCCTGCAAGTAACCTGGGGGGCAATCAGATTTCATCCCAAGTACCAAAAAATTGGAAGGGGACTACAACTTAACTGAATTCATTGACTAACTGGGAGCTGGAAAGGCTGTTTGTAAGTCTATGTGTTAAGGATTGTTTATCAAGTTGATATCAAGTATGAAAATGTTGTTCTTCAGATATGATCGCTGCTTTTCATAAAGAAACAGAGATCAGAAATTATTTGAATTGATAAAAGGAGGTAAAACTGCTAGGACAGAAATCCTGGCCCAAGCAGTGCAGCATTGACATGTGCAGGGTTCGCAGCCCAAGCCAGGTGGGTGATTAGGGGCCTCCCTTAGCCAGAATCTGCCCAGGGTCCGTCTTAAGTATCATAACATTTCCAATGCAATTTTCAGTTTTCATTGACCTGTCTGTCATCCTGAAGCACTTATTTCACTCCCCTGAATGCCTTCCCACCACTTGCCAGTCCTCACAGGTCAGACTAGGAGGTTTGCAGGGCTGAACCTGACCCTGTCCAAAGCAGAGTAACTATCAGAGAGCTCCTCCAGTTACTGCTTCTGCAGCTACTACTATATTTACCAAAATTAATAAAACAAATCGTCTGGGTGTCTAACAAATGGTGTATCGTAGTTTGGTACAATGGTACCTCATAATGGAAGTTTCAGAGCCCTGCAGAAGGCGGTGGTACCTAACAACAAGACAGTTTCTAACCCAAATGCCATGAATTGTGTGATGAGCTTCATCAAGAGCAAGCAAGGTTTAGAAGCATGCTTCAAAGAAATTTGGGAAGCAGTGCAATATTTTGTATGATCACATATTGTGATGAGCAAGGTCCATGTTTTAATCCTCTCCCCCCTCTTTCCACTCTTCTGTTAAAAGGAAAAAGAAAAAAGAGGGAGAGAAGAAGAGACAGAGGGGGAAAAAAAGACTTAATGCCAGAAAGTCTTTTTGAAGTATTTGTTTTCTTGATTAAGAGTTCTCAGTTTGGCAAGACCTAAATCAAGATACATCAAAGAGGGTTCAAAATAAAGAGCAGCTGAATGAAAATGTATGAGATGACAGGAGGAATAAACAATAATAACTGTGCATATGTTTAAGTCATCTGAAAGTGATTGCAGCAATGTGCAAAATATCCGGAAATAGACATTAACATGGCATCTTAATTCCCTAAGGGAAAAAAATCTGCTTAAATCTTAAAGAAATCCTGTTTAAACCAAATTGCATCCATTCTCCCCTTTGCGTTATGACTTCAGGAGCTTTCCCATCCTCTCTGTTTGGTTATGTCTAGTGTAGAAACCACTACTATTCCTGCTCAGATTTTCCGCCATGGCAGTAGCTTTCTAAGGGTAAATATAGTGGCAATATAGCCCAAACAATAACCTCCCCACCAGTATGGAGGGGATGAAAGAGCAAGAACTTATATATGCCTTCTGTTTGTTGGCATTTATTTCCATCCAGTTGAAAACTATTTTTTCCAATAGAAGGTAGTGTGGAGAGTGTGATTAAAGGTATGAGGGAAATGATTCACACTTCTCTGCATGATGGCTTGAGGGTTGAAGAAAAGGCCAATAGAAACAGATGAAAAGGGGAATACAGGACAAATCTCAGGAAGACAATAGGCAGCAGAAGGCAATACTAGATTAATAACACAATGGCATCAGCTTTGGTTTCCATTTTTCAAATTGTTCCCATTCTATTACCCATGGAAATAATCTAAAACAATCTAACAATGAGGCATCTCTAACAACATTATCACAGATTTTAACTCAAGATCAAATCTCAGCTTTAAAATAGCCCTGTATCTTATATTCCATTTATTTGCTTTCAGTTGAAAACCCTGAAAATTAATTTGAAAGAGTACAATTCTTCACAAAAATATTCCCAATGGACATTATTAAAAGTGAGCTAGCTCTCTGCAGTACTGTGACTTTGCACTGCCTGTATTTCCATTGTGACATTGTAAACACTTTTGAACAGCACCACCATTGTCGTATTTTAACAAGGTGACAGAATAATGGCCTTTTTTCTGTTGAATTTTTTCAAGCATTCAAACTTTAGGAACCCTTACAGTAACTGGTTTATAGCTAACAAGTGGAGATTAATTTTTGGCTCTGGTATTATCTGACAGGCTACCATTATCAGTCACTAATGTCTTTCATGAAATGGATAAAAGGTCCAGGATATCACTCATGTGGCTCTTTTAAAATGCTCTGAGGTTTTCTGTTTTGTTTTGTTTTTGTTTTATCTCCATCTGAGTGTGACAAAATGTGGCAGACATGAAGGCACCGCAGAATACTTCTGAATCATTTCACATATGTTGAACACAAGGTGTTTAAAGATAAGGCTGTGGAAATCAATGCATGTATAGACGCTTTTGCCTTACCCTATGCCAGATAGTTTAGCACACTTACTAATGCTGCAGCTCTACACAGGCAGCCAAGTGCAGATTATTTGATCCTGTATTAACACTGCTGTAGTTTGCAAGGAAGTGCACTGGATATATTTGAAAACATGAGATGACGATTTTGATATGAGGGCCAGTTTTGCTTTCTGCACTCAAACAAGCAAAAGGAAGTTATAAGTAAGTGTGGAATATAGCACTGTCTGTATTGGGGTATGATGCTTGATAGTGTACCATGTGCCTCCAAGCTAAAATATACCTTTGTTATCTCCTCATTTAGATAATGAGAAGCTCAATGAGAAGCTCATGAGGTAAGGGATGGGGTTCCATAGGCTGGCTGAAATTAGATTGTATCTCATTTCTCTCTCCTCTTACTCTCATGTACTTCTAACCTAGTAATTTTTAAAAAATGGAGGTGGGATCAGGCATCTGTCGCCTCCAGTTATAAACCATCTCTTTTTGCTTACCCTATACTGCTAGATGACCTTCAGTCATCTCCAGTCCAAGGCAAAAGAATTGGTGGCCTTAGACCAGCTGAAGAAGTGAAGGGTCTTATTAAGTAGCCAGCTAATCCCTTTTCTCATCTTTCTGCATACCCACTAGAGAAAAACCTAATGATCAGTTGTAGGATAATGGGCACTGCTTTTATTTGTTGTCTATTCCTAGTAGATTAGACTGCCTACAATAATATGAAGGTGCTCCTGATGAGTAGCTCTATAGATGGTCAAGAATGTGTACGCCAGCAGACCAGGAATGCAGCCAATGAAGAAGCGTCTTCCCAGAGCTGGCAAATAACCTAATGGCCAAAGCAACTGCAACTCAGTTAAAGCAGTACTGGTTGCTATCTACCCAGCCATTATCACTAACTGGGACACCTTGGCACTAATTTCCTACTTAGTCTGCCACTCATCTGCAAGTTCTGCAAAGTCTTGAAAAGTCCTGCTTCTACTTGCCATGTTCACAGGTATGCTCTTGACCCATCTGAGCTTTGCAAAGCTCCCTTTCCAGCTTCTCCTCCGTTCAGCCTTCCCTTTCTCCCTGCGCTGCAATGCAGCCAGAGCCTCCTGGGAGTGTCCCAATACCTCTTGGATCAGTGTTTTTTCAGAGAATTTCTGCCCCCTCCATCCTCCGCCAACAGTGGGATGTGTCTGTCTCGGCCTCATCTGCCAGGTCAAAGCTTATGTGGGAGAAGACAGTTGGAAAAAGCAGTTTCTTGTTTAAACAACTCATGACAATACTTAGGAAAATAGCCTCATTACTCTCATTTCCAAAGCTGATCATAGAGCTCCCACTGCCTTGAAACTGTAACAGCCTAATGTTTACCGATTAACTGTTTGCCCTAAACACATTTCACTCATGGCTGTGGTCTCTTCACCTCAGCTCCATCCTCCTCTGTCCTTCTCACTGGTTTCTCCCCACCCAGTGCAGCCTCTTGTCCTCAGTGCCCTCAGATTTTCCTTCTCGCTAGTTTATCACCCTTCCTAACCAAACCATAACCTCTCTGGCACAGAAAAAAAACAAACCCAAAAATTTTCTCCAATCCCATTGCAGCACAAGGATCCCATCCTCCATTCGTGGCCATTCTGGTGTTATTATGCCCCTTCTTGCTCCACCTGCCAACTTTGTGTGCGTGCCGGGGCACCACTGCAGAGGAACATACTTCTGGGAAAGGACTGTCATGTGCCTGTTTAAGCCACTATAACCACAGCAGCACGATCAACCTACCGTAGCTGTGCCGGGAGTTTCAACAAGCTCTTAGCTGGTAAGATCTTCAGGGCATGGACTGTCTACTCTGTACAGCATCCAGCACAGAGGAGCCCTCAGGCATTGTAGGACAAAAAGTAATTGATATGGGTTATTCCTTTAGATATATCAGTATAGGGCATTAAAAACAGCTTCCTAGGTTTCTGAAAGTCTAAAGGGAGACAATTATTTAACAAAAGAACTTCCCCTCTGGCTCAGCCTGTAAATACAAGAACTTCCATATTATTCTGTTAAAGAAAAAGACCTTTTCTTGCAAGATGCATGCATATGTTTATGAGTAGTTTCCTTCCTTCTGTGGGACTAGTCATATTCATAAAGCTAAAAATGGGTGAATGTCTCTTCAGCATCTGTATCCATGACTTGTGATACATATACATTTAAAGACTGTATTAATATTCTCACCACTGCAGCCAAATGTTGTCCTACATGTGTATGTTAAAATTTTGCTTTTATTGGCTGAGTTTTAATGAATGAATTCAAATACTAGGAGAGAAATATGTATTTTTTTTGGAAAATGGAAAACTATTTTGGAAACATTCTCATACCATTATAGTAGGCCCAAAATGTATCTGGTAGGATGCCAAAGTATGAACAGTGTTACTGAATGTAAAGTAATCATGAATAAGGTTAGACTTGTATAGCTGAGAATGATTTTGGAAGAAAAATGAACTTTTCAAGTTTGTATTCTGTCAGAAAGAAATTTTTTCTCCAAAAATTGTGATTCTGAGTGTCAAGAGACCAGCATTATGTGTAAAGAGGAACCCCTCAAGTACAGTGCATGCAGCTGCGAATACTAATGCTGGATGAATGACCGTACACATAGCTAGTAAGTCTCACTGGACTCATCACGATGTTCCCTATTTGTAATAGTAAATCAAATTCTTTGTCCAAAAAGAGTCACCACTTACCGCTAAATGGAGTCATATGATTGTTCCTTAGCCACATGGTATTGACTTCTGTTCACTAAATGGCTGACCTACATTCAGAAGACATGCCTGAGAAAATCACTGCACTTCAAATTCCACAATGAAAATCAACGAGAAAGCATTTTAAGAAGAGAGTGTGAGAGAGCAAGCTTATTCATGAAGAAATGTAAGACACACGAGATAATTTTTGCCAAATTCTACATCAAAGGAGAAGTGCCTTGTATTTGATTAAATGGTTGTAGGCATCAAATTTTTAAGCTGTTGGCTTCTCCTTCTCCCTGTTTACAGAAATAGAGGGAGAGATTTGTCAGTTCTTCAATATTTTACATTCAATTCTCTCTTCTTAAATAAGTAACTCACCAGCCCTCTTTCTCTGGGACTTTACAGCCTCCTTTCCTCCCCTTTCTAACAAATGACACATGAGAGAAGTACTTCTCCTTCCTAGGATTTGCTTTGTGACATTACATTTACATACCTCGAGATTACCTTCACATCATCAGGTCTGTGCAGAGAAGCTGCTGGAGTGCAGCGATGACCTTGGACCTGAAATGTATTTAAAACATCTCCAGGTAAAAAGCAATTTTTTTATTGACACACGTTTTCCTTTGTGCAATATGGTTTCTCTAAGGTTGACCAAAAGCAGGCCAAAATACTGTGCAGCAGTACGTTATTGCAGACATACTTCCCCTGATGCAGATTTTCAGCTGTTATACTCCTCGTGATATACAAATTAATATTTTCGTAACCCTTTTCGAGTTCTCTGAATCAGTCAGTCCCCCAGAAGCACAGGTCCTCCACACGTCCATTCAGCCTCCCTCTTCAGCAGTGGCTTTAGTTGCTCAGCCAGAATCTCTTCCTGCTGACTTAGCAGATGTTCTTTTCTGAAGTTTTACTTTATTGTACCAAGAATAGAAAAAATGTTAAGTAGGACGCACAACTTCAAAACAGACCAAAAATCACCCGTTTTCTACATGATTAACCACTGAGTAAAATAATCTATAATCTCTCACTTTTGGGAACTGCCAGCTGTAACAAATCTGATGAGCTAATTAGATTAATATCAGAAATGTTATTTTGCTTTAAAATATTTGTGAATATATGAACATGATAGATGTGCTCATTTAACATGCTGTGAAACAAAGGGGTTTTTAAGAAGTTGCAATACCAAAGCAAAACTGAAGTCTACCCTGGATTACCAGTTAAAGTGCAATTCAAAGCATGTAGTTGTTATCCAACAGAAAACCAGAAGCCAGGAAATGTCAAGATGAAAACTTGTCCATTAAACGCACCAACTAGGTAAATATGTCTTTGGAAGTGCAATAAATTGGAAGTGGAGTGTCTATGTTCAATAAACATAGCATTGAGCTAGAATTTGACTTTTTCATTCTCAAATTATTTTTGTAGAATGCACAAAAAATATCAATCAGTGTGCTAAGCCATGTATGGGAAACAATTTGGGTACTCTGAGACCAATAGTTTTCTTCCTAACTACAAAAGATCTCTGAAGTCAGGAAAAAAAACAACCAAACAACAAAAAAACCCCTGCTTGTAGGTAGGTCTACGGAAGGAATAAAACAGGGACTGGTGGGTGATACACAAATAAGGGTGCTAAATTTGAAAACTCTCTAGGTGTTTACCGATGGCTGACATACAGATGGACGTGCAGAAAAGACTGGGCTGAGGCACCAGGCAGATGAGACACATCTTGCTAACTTCCTGCAGTATACTGTAAACCACAACTTTATTCTGCCCTTCCCAGATTAAATACTCAGACTGCCATGATGTGTGTTTACTGAAATAACCAAAATAATTAGCAAGATACATACCAGAGCAGCTTAGAAAATCAGTAGAGCTATAGCAGCTGGGAACATGCAGCGCTCTTTTAAAAACCTATAATTTGATATTTGCCATTGTACACAATGGCTTCCCCTTGCCATCTATTATTGTTGCACTCCCTCTGTTATTGACTCCCACTGTTTCTAATTCATACAGCACTTTATTTCCTGGAAGATACCTCTTTACTTGCTTTCTGAACATCTTTTTCAGTCTGACTACGTTCTGCATCTACTCCCAATCTCTGGCATCATACAGGTGTTCCCTTGAAAGGCTTTGTTTACTTTAATAACCTTCTTCCATAGAGGTGCTTCCACCCTTCTTGAAACATCCACCAAAGTGGTGTGTGGCAAAAGGAAACCTTCTAAATGAGATTTCAAAGGCACTGTAAGTATATCCAAATATAATGCTAATTTTTTGTTTTAAGGTCTGTATTCAAACTAAGAAAAGGAAATAAAAATTTTTAAAAAGTTAAAAACCTCTGCCTCTTAGTTGTTTGTAAGCAGAGTTTGCTTCTAAGTGGATAACTGTGAATCTGTACGCTGTTCCAGCTCTATTCGCTAATCCCAGACAGTGTCCCAGTTGTGTCAACCACTTAAGATGGGAAAATTTTCTTGAAGTGAAATTCAGACTGCTCACTTTCATACATATTTGTAGATTTATTCCCATGTATTACAGGTAGAATGAGAAAAACTTTAACAAAGCTAAATAAAGCTGCTTCTGCCTTGTTTTCAGTAGTCCTAGAGAGTACTACTGGTGGGATTTTGAATGTCACGTATACTGAGCTCTCAAGCCTTTCCCCAATATTTTCTTTCTCATTTCCACATTTTGAAGAAGTCTGTAATCTTGTCCTATCCCTTTCAAAAGCTTTCTTCTGCTAGGGGATTTCCTTGTTTGCATGGTGAATTTCACTGAAGTCCTGTAAAAAATATCTCTGGGTATTTCTTAAGTGTAAATGAATTTCAGGGAACTAAGAGAAGAGTGTTTCAGCTTGACATCTTGTGGATCTCTTATACTGAACTGTGTGAGTTTATACGAAGTTACAAGTGATTCACCTTCTTGTATATGCTAATTTGCATTATCTTTAAGACAAATTTTAAAATCACTCTATTATACGTATGCAGTAGGTACTTGCTGTATACTTTACACTTGGATATAGTAGCAAGCAGTACTGGTAGTCAGGGCTTCACACTCCATTGAGTTCTGTGGAAGTTTTGCAGTTTGTCTCATTGCTCTCCCCCAGGTGACACACATATGCATATATATGTGTGTGTGTGTATTATATGTATACATAGAAACATTGCAAACTGCATTGTGCATTTTATTCAAAACAGCTTCATACAGATTACAGGCCAGAAGCATGCTGCTCTCTTGCTGTTTCATTTTCTTGAAATTCTATAGGCAGAAAAGCCTATAGAATGTGATAATGGAAAATGAAAGTTAGACTGGTTTTCACTGAAAGATAGTTCCTATCATAAATAGCTATGTTAACCACCTGAAGCACTACTGAAATTTTTAAATAACCTATAATGGAGACCACACGCTCTAAAAAGACTATACGCATATAAGCAATTGACTTCTTAACTGCATATAACACTAATGAGAGCCAATCAGGCATTCACCCATTTTCTGATAATTAGCAGCTGTTATCTGACAGACGCCATTTCCTACACATGCTTTTGCTCAGGGTTAGGATGAGAAAAGTTTGCTGAAGGCAGGACTATTTTTGGCCCAGCAACACTTATGTTGCTATGTGCTCTCAGATTACGGGGCAGATAGAGGCACACAATGAACTCAAACAGCTGATCTGCAAAACTGAGAACACTGTGCGGTTTCCTCCACTGGTGCTTGTTTGTGTATAAATATGCACATGTGCACAAACTACGGGTAATGAAAGGTTATTTTTCTCTAGATACGCCTGTCAAAGAAAAAGGCCACATCCTGTATCCTGTTAAAACCCTCCGTTAAAATGCAGTCAGAAGCCCTTAGCAAGCTCTGTGAAATCACTCTGTAAAGTCGCGCCTGTGACAGTTTGTACCTTCTTTTTCACTGAGTAATTTAAAGTTGATCTTAGTTAAGATAGAAGGACCATGTGCCAGTGCTGCTGCAAACATCGCTTCTTTCAGTCGGCTGACAATGGCAAGGTTGAGAGCCTTTGATCACAGCAAAGCTTGTGATGGCTGCAAATACAGTATCGCTTTCAGTTCAGGTCACATGGGGAACTCTTCCAAGGTCAGTGGTAAAACCTACCCGCTGCCTTCTGTACGAGGCTGGACTCGGTACCTGTCACCTCTTCTCTCTTTCCCTTCAGCCGCTGTACTGGGCGCCTGGTGAAATACAAGCCAAGCTGTCTCTGCAGGTTAGTTAGAAGGAGCATCCAAACTTGAGCCCACCTGTTTCATTAATGAATGTAGCACCCTCTTAGGTGATGAAACTCACCAATAAGCGTGATGGGCTCTTTAAAGGAGTCTGTGATACACAGGTGCGTTGGCCTTCGCCATCGATACGTAGATCTTCAGCCTTTACCACAGTAGGCAGTATAAGAATCTCCATAAATGGTACACACAGAAATGACAAAATACCCTGTATTAGACGTTGATACAGGTTAGTTTTCTCAGCCGCATGCCTGCCTTACGGTTAATTTGCTGCTTTAGTTATACACCACTAATGCAGATAAAAGTTCTACATCCTGTCTCAGTTACAGCCACAGCTACAGAAATAAACATCTTTCTCAGTGTTTTCACATAACGCAAGGATCCCATGGCAGCAGGGCCCTCTGGTCTCCACACTGCACTCCCCAAAGCCGCTTCTGCAGAGACGGCAGGAAAACCATGTGAATCGCTATGTGTTGGGGACACAGCCTGCAGTGCTCTCGCACAAGCGGGGCTGACGGAGGCAATCAACTCTGGCTTTCCCTGTTTGCCCTTTCCTGTTCTGCTGGGGTATTTGGGGCAGCACAGGGCATTGATAAGATTGTTTTGCATTTTACTAGAGGTATCTTTTTATAGGGTGTGGGTGAAGGTAAGTTGTGTGAACACATGTCAGAAGGGCATCTGGGGTACATAAGACTCCAAGCCCAGCCAAGGTCTGCCCCACTGCATGTGAGGGGATGACCCATTAGTGTCCACCTCTCTCCTGTAGCCACTTTCCCGGTAGGAGCCTGCTGGGCACTGGCAAACAGCAACACTGAGGAACAGCTATGCTGTCCGTTATCTGTCACCCCACCCACCATGTCCTGGCCTCATGAGACAATAGAGGTGTTCCCCCCCAGGCTCAGAGATGGGGAAGGGTGAAAACCCGCTCCTCTTCTTTAGTGATGACAGATTCTTCAGTCTAGTACATTATGCCCTTTCCAAAACTCTGTTAGAGGAATGAATACGGTGATAATCCCACTTTCTCCATAACTCCTCTGGGATGCATAGTTTGCCCATGTATGCATTCCTCCTCTGGATTAGACTGTTCTATTTTGTAGCTCTTCTAATTTGCTTTGAGCTTTGTGATGGGTTTTTAAAGTTTTCTTTTTTTTTTTTTCCAAAGATCTTACTTCAAAATGGACATTCCATGATAAACTTTGGTCCTCCTGCAACACAGTGTTTCACTTTTTCTTCCTGCAGATTAATGAGGTCAAATAAAATCAGGGAAAGAACACAAATTTCAGGTTCTTTCTTCCGATGAATTTAATCCAAGCAATGACTTACAACTTAATTCAGTGAAGCCCTTCAGGTCATAACTGGACTCACCCTGTCAGAAGAACCCCCTAAAGAGATCCTTTACTGACGAAAATGAGTGGATGCCTCTGAGAGAAGACGACACGAGTCTTCATTTCAGAGGCAAGTAGCTTGGTTTTTGGTAGTGTTGAGATGTATTAGTTCCCTGAATGGGACTTATCTCATTTATCAGTTAAGATTGGAAATGCTATGATTTTATTGAGGGTGGGAAAGGGGAAATCCCAGCTTTGAAAATCTTCATTACTCAAACATATCTCTTTGGCATATTAAAAAAAAGAAGTCTTAGTTCAGACTTGAAACAGGAGGAGAAATCCCTGAGAAGACAGAAAAGGAGAACCTGACATTTACTTAGGACTCTACAACTGTGCTAATTCTCAGGAAAACGCTATTCAAGTTGGAGAGCCATACAGTTCAGCACCAGTTCCAGAAGATAACCGATGATGGTTACATGGCCTATATCTGTCTGAAAATCCCTGACTTCAGCCATCTTTTGGAAATTTGCTAATAAACCCTTGCAGCTTCCTTTTTAGTCTTCCTCTCCCCACCCTTTCTAGATTTTTAAATCCTCTTCAGTGCTGTTCATAGAAGTCAACAACTGAAGGCAGCAATTCCATCCTATGAAAACCACGTTTCCTTTCTGCAGTGTTAAACAAGCCCAGTGGGAGAAAGCAATTATCAGGGACTTGCTACTGCAGTTAGCAAATGTCAGCCAGTAGAAAAAAATGAAAATATTATAGAGTAGAAAACAGATCACCAAAAGCAGATGAGCCTGAGGGAGTAAGATAGCACTTTGATCTAATATAGCCTTTAGTGTCAGCCATATCCAAGTGTGAATAAAGAGTTTGGTCTCTGACCATCTTCTTAGTATGTTTCTGCTAAAGATACAGGAATGCAAGTCTACTCAGGTATGTGTTAAATAAAGACAACACGTAGTTTAAAAACTGAAAAATCCCAAAGAGAAGAGATATATACATTTTATTTTAATGATTACACTTTGTATTATTTTTTTCATTGGTTGGTGTCAGGGAAACTAGTGATGGGCTAGAAAATTTCCCTGGTAAAGTGAATCTCAGATGTGTTGGAAACATAGGAAGAATTTTGACATTATGTGAGAAATTCTGGATGATTTTGAGGGTGGAGTAGTAAAAATGGAAAGAAATTTAGCCATAGAAGCTGTGGCTTTGGTGTAAAGAACAATCACCAGCTACCCACATACCAGCACTATCCTTCGGCCATAATGAGGCAAATGAAGTTGTAGGAAGCATTAGGCAAAATTATGTTAGTTGGAACAGCAGTGGGAAAAAGCAACCCACCTGTCTTTGAGAAGAGTTAGATCATTGTATGAAAGGGATTACATGATATGGTTGTCCGCAATAGCAGGGGCTTGTGTTCCAGGAAGCCCGGATCTCTTTGTGGAAATCAAAGCAAAAACAAGATCAAGAAGACAAGTGCTACTTAAGTTACTGAAAATACACCTTGCAGCAATATGTGAATTATTATGTTTGCAGTAGCCTGAAAACTATTATTTGTTCAGCTTTTTCATGAAGCCAGGAAGCAAGGACACCAAGATACTTCTTTTTTATCTATACACAGCAGCTTTGCTTCATTTTCTGTAATCATTGAGAAGCTTTACCGGCAATGAATTAGAAGGTTTAGAAACAGGGAGAAGAAAAGATATTTCCTTGCTTCCTTGATAACTGGATAAAGCAAAAAAGGATACTTGTGAGATAGGCTGGTAAAAGGATCACTGACAGGCCTGAAATTATCTAGAAGCAGTGGGCACTGGCAAGGCAAACGTAACTCGTTTATCGCAAAGCTGTGCACTTCCAAGCATGATCCGGTGATAAGTCAATGTTATCGCACTAGGTCTGCGTGGCATCTGCTGCAGAGGGGTGTACCACTCTTCAGAGTAAGTGCTGCCTGGCAATATACAGTCAAGTCTTGTGACATATCCTCAGAAGGGGTATATCAATTACCCTAATGGAAAGAAAACAACCTGCATACATGATTGAACTTTTGTGCTATCTGTATAAAGGGCCTAGGGAGTGTGAAATGACTCATGCGTAGCTTCTTTTTTAGAAGACTGCTGAATAAGTTATTAGACAGGCAACTACCCTCGAGCCAGTATATTGGGCTGAGGGGATAGGTAAACACAGAAAGAAAGAATGAAGGAATAAAATGTGTGTGAGAGAGAGAGCGATTGCTCATACAATACTGTCCTGCTTCCAGGCAAATACACTTTCTAGAGTCTTAAATTTCTTCCTGTAGTAACAGACTGAGGGCTGTGCTGAACTTTAAAGGCCTTCATTAGTTGCTAAGTTATGCTGAGACTGACCACAGTGCAGCTATTCAATAAAGATATTTCATTATTTTGTTACTAGACTGCTTAGCATCTCAGTACCAGAAAGAAACAAAAAGCCCCAAAGACCAAGCACAAATTAGAGCTGTTAATCTTTAAAGACAGCTGATCTTTCTGAATATTCTGGGACAGACTTCTTTCTGCCTGATACTGGTAGAGATTGTTACTTAGAAGAGTCACTCCTGTATAAATGAGAACTGTTTGATTGTTTTCTTTAAATGAGCATTTTTTTTCATAACCATATCAAGCTCAGCCACATGGAATTAGCTGGCATTTGTTCATTCCCGAGGATTTGCCTCTCCTAGCAAAGATATTCCTGCCCAAGGTTACTGACATAGCCAGCTATGTGGCCATTCAGAAGCACGCAAGGGTTTGTGAAGGGAAAGGGGAGATGTTGGTACACTGAAGTGCCTGTGGGCAGCTGGGAGGTTACGTCTATTTAAAAGGACTATGACTGCAGCAAAAAGAGATCTTTTCTTCAGCAGTTTTGTTCAAGCTGCAGAACAGAATGGGATACTCAATGATTTATTTTAAATTAAATAGTATGACTCATGCTTGCACCGTATCAGAACTGGTTTGATTTATATGCGGTCTCTCTCCCATTCCATGTATGCCTACTGCAGGAAAAGCTGCAACAGCATAAGGCATATTATTATTTCTCTGTTCCACCATTTCCTGTCAGTCTCCATCAACATGAAAACAAAATTGTCATGCAGGTAGTATGAAAATATGGTCACTGAAAGTGGACTAAGTGGTGCTTTCAACATGCAGGAAGATTCTGCTTTGATCGTGTTTGCAGTTGTCACTTAATAGCTACCTGACATAGAAAAACACAGATTTCTTTATCCCTCCCTCCAAAGCTCTTCCCTCCAATATTTGTTTTACTGAAGTCTCATCAAGTTGTAAACACCAGCTTAGAGCTCTTTTTAATTACTGCCTAAGAACACGGCTGCTGTGGATCAGCAAAAGTTAGATGCATTTTAAAATTTTTGTTTTCAAGCTTATTTGTCGCATGAGAGGGAGATAAGGTATGAAATTGCCATCTGATTGAATTTCACCATAAGAAAATTCGCAAGGCTATTCAAATAATAAAAAATGCCTCATTCAATTCCCTATGCACAGTATGAGTCTCAACACTGTAACATGGGATATAGCCATGCAGCTATTTCCCTGGGTAGATACAAGCTAAATGTATCTATCTACCAACATCAGAATCAGAGTTGTCAGGTCTACAGCTGAGTGCCCTGGTCTTCACCTCACTTTTTGGGGTGAAACGAGAATCAGGTTACCCAAAAAGGAAAGTAAGAGAGACTAGAAAACAATATGAAGTGATGAAATAGAATGTATCTATCTCAATGATAAAAATCTATGGATAGTAATTATATTGAGTAGTAACTTCTGTTGTCCCTCAAGGGTCCATACTGGGACCAATACTATTTAATATCTTCATCAACAATATAGACAGTGGGCTTGACTGCAGCTTCAGCAAATTTGCAGATGACACCAAGCTGAGTGGTGCAGTTGATTTGCTGGAGGAAAGGGGTGACATCCAGGAGAATCTTGACAGGCTTGAGGAATGGGCCTGTGTGAACCTCATGAAGTTCAACAAGACCTAGTGCAAGGTCCTGCACGTGGGTCAGGGCAACCCCTGGTATCAATACAGACTGGGGGATGAAGGGATTGAGAACAGCCCTGCCAAGAAGGACTTGGGGATAATGGCGGATGAAATACTGGACATGAGTCGGCAATGTGCAGTTGCAGCCCAGAAAGCCAATCACATCCTGAGCTGCATAAAAAAAAAACGTGGCCAGCAGGTGGAGGGAGGTGATTCTGCCCCTCTATTCCACTCTCGTGAGACCCTACCTGGAGTACTGTGTCCAGCTGTGGGGTCCCCAGTACAAGAAAGACATGGACCTGTTAAAGCAGGTCCAGAGGAGGGCCATGAAAATGATCGGAGGGATGGAACACCTCTCCTGTGAAGAAAAGGTGAGAGCTGGGGTTGTTTAGCCTAAAGAGAAGGCTCCAGGGAAACCTTATTGAAGCCTTTCAGTATATAAGGTCTTATAAGAAAGATGGAGAGACTTTTTACCAAGGTCTGTAGTGACAAGACAAGGGGCAACAGTTTTAAACTGAAAGAGTGTAGATTTAGATTGGACATAAGAAAGAAATTTTTTTATTATAACAGTGGTGAGACACTTAAACAGGTTGCCCAGTAAAGCTGTGGATGGCCCACTGGAAGTGTTCAAGCCACTTTGGATGGGGCTTTGAGCAACTTGATCTAGTGAAAAATGTCCCTGCCAATGGAAGAGGGGTTGGACTAGATGATCTTTAAGGGTCCTTTACAACTCAAACCATTCTGTGATTCTAAGATTTTGTTAGTACAAATCATTTCAGGATGCTATGTCTGAATAAGTATCCCACAAGAAGGAACTCCTCACCAAATAGCACGCTAGAAATTTGTCAAAGATTACTAGTGAGATTCAGTTCAGTTGTGTACCCAGCCATGCCTGAACAAGACTTCTACTTATTATATTTCATTCATTGTATTTATTCATTTTCCTGTAGCTATGTTAGAAATTCAGCTGATGTCAGCATGAGCTGAAGAGGTTTGATTAAAAAAGGAAACAGCTAGAACTTTTATTCAGTATCTCAGCCTACTTTATACTTCTATTGACACTTATTTCTTTCTTTAAATGTCATAATTAATTTTTTTTATTCTTTTAGCACCTCCACCTTTTATCAATAATCTCACTAGAAAGGCTATTGCTGCAGAACTTCCTGCTGAGATCATATTAGGAAGCAATGGGAGTGTCACACAGGAATATGTTCTCATATTTTCAGCATCACCTTTCTCCTTTTAATTTCCTCTCTATTTGTATGGGAGGAAGGGGAGAGTCCAGAACCCAGTGTCTAAAAGACTTACTAGATTATCTTCCTGTCATTCTCTGCTAATACAAGATGCTTCCCTGCATGCCATCAGCTAGTGTTTTGCCAAGTCATCAAAGTCCCAAACAGGCAAACATTCTTCCCGGGAAGACTCATATCTCGCTATTGCAAAGGCTTGTTTCATGCTTAGCCAAAACAGTCCTTTTAAAGGCCTTCCGTACAGATCTATCAAAAAGTAACACCCAAACTATTTTCCTTCCTTGGAATTTAACAGCCTTCAGTTATACACAGATTTTTGTGAGAAAGCAGTTTGTTCTGTGAACATTGTGAGCAATTGTTACATCATATAGTCAGTTCAGAAACCCAGTAAATTTCAGCCCCAAAATTTCACAATCCTTGAAGATAACTACAAAAGCCCTAAAGAACAGAAATGTGCAGGCAACCTTAGCTATTGCTTTTGTTATAAACTTTAGCTAGAGTACTTATCAGCTTCAAAGGAGTGAAGGGTTGTGAGAGCTTGTATTTGTGCAGACAATATCTTTTTATCTTTGAAGATAAAAGAATTGAAAGTTGCTTTATACATATATATATGTGTGTTTTGGATAGGTAGAGGAACAGTGGACAAGAGCCTCTAGGCCTGAGAAGCCACTATCTTATAATGCAATAGCTGTTCATTACACAAGACAGGATTTTAGCAATATCCATTGGGAATTTTTTTTTTTGTAGGTGTTCCAGTTTGAGTGTGTATATGACATGTATAAAGATATGTATATGACATGTATAAAGACATGTATATGACACGTATAAAGGCACACATGCACACAGGTATATGCAGGTATGGGTATTTCTTACTGTTTATTTTCCAAATCTATCTTTCCAAATAAAAGCAATACTAAAATGGAGCTAATGTTGGGAGCCTCTGTAACTTACTAATTTAGACTGAACCATATTCAAAGAATTCTTTAATTACATTCAAACATTTCTTTATAAATTAATAAATTCAAATTTAAACTCAACACCAAACATGACAAGACATGGAAATATGCAATTCCAACATGAACAGCATACATTTCTTAAACATACTCTTTTTCATATAGCTAGAGGGAAGATTAAAATATTTTAAAATCAGTATAGTTAAATTTAGTTCTACTAACTCCATATTCCTTCATCATTACCATAATGATAATAATAAACTAGTCCTTGAGGTGTTGCTTGCCTGCTTGCTTTCTAGCAACTTTCTAGTAATCCCAATAAATATTTCACACACACAACCTGTCCAGATCTTTCTTTCAAAGTTCTGTTATTTTAATTCCTGTTAATATCATGTTTAGAAGATAAGTCCATTCCTCTTTGGAAGGGTCAGTGTTTCAGAAGTTAACAGTTAGCAAGGCTACTTCCCTTCTCTTCAGCTACTATGTGCCCAACAAATTCCTTAATACATTTCTCATTTTATTTTCAAATCAAAACAAATAAGTTCAATGTGGTAATTCCTGTAAAAGGAACGCATTTCTAATATTTTGCAATTTAGTGTATGAGAGAAGAGTAAAAGCTCCTGGTTTGCATCACTCCTATACGTCTGATAGAAAATTCCCATCCGTGACTCATACATGGTACAACATAAGCAATCAGCCCACATGATCACTGTGAATATTGACTTGCAGGAACCAAGGACGTATGGGGCTTTCCAGATCGCTGCTGCAATGTAAGCAACTTTTTAGAGAGATAAACTATTATTTCTGTCAACTCACTTGCGTCAAATCATAGACAGCACAGAGACAGCAGACAGAAACACTTTAAGGAACAGGAGTTTTTGGTGAATGACACAAAGCAACACAACGTGCAGACAGAGTGTGAATGAATAGGGAAAGTGTAAATACACTAGAAAAAGGATAGGACAGATGGCAGCCAGTGAGTGTAGGACTGCTTCAATCCCCTGGCCACAAACCACAGATGTATCAGGAACTATTATAGAGGCTTGTGCTCTTACAAATTCCCCTTTGTAACTTTCTCCCCCTTGGAACTGGCCACTTTAGATAGGTAAGATACCCTCTGAAGATCATAGGGCTGGCTGAAAATTTTATGGTGAAATGGATTTTCATGAGAAAATGCCAGTCCACCAAAATCAAAAGGTGGTGTGCAAGGCTGTTGGCTTCACAGCCCTCTGGCAAGCATAGGCAGGATTGTGTCATGATGACACTAGCAAGGACATTGAGTGCCTGTGAGCCTCATGATAGGACTGTCTCAGGGACCTTAGGACTTTTGGAAGTTGTCATGTGCAGCTTTCCAGACTTCTGTACCCCTTCCAATGGGAACAAAGCCCTGGGATCTCAATCCTCCCTGAAGGCTTGGCTTCCCCTATTGGTGCAAGGAGCCTGGAAACCTTAAAAACCCTGACTCATGCCAAGGCTCGGAAGTCTGCCTCTCATGCTCATTGCTCTTGGCTCCTACATGATGCCAGGGATCCTAACCTCCCAGCTGTGTTATTGACTTTGCTTTTATACCCAAGCCAAGAGTTGCAGTGCTTAGCTTTCCACTCTTACTTTCACTATGAGCTTGCTAAGCCAGCTGATTTGATACATTTTTAGTTTTCCACATGTAGGTATCTTTGTTTTTCATTTCAAAATGGAGCATTCATGGTCAGCAGGTCTGCACTGTGGACGTGATGCCAATTTAGCTTTATCTTTAGATGTATCACTGTAAAGACAGCAGTTCTGCTCATCTAATCAAACCACCTCCTTCTCCTAGGCTCTACTAGTAAAAAGATACTTCTGACAGAAAATATTACATCCATATGGTTTTCTCTTTGTAATGATATTTTAGAGATGGGGATTTTTTTAGGTCATATTATTGCTGTGCCAACTAATCTCAGTATGCCAGCTCATCTTGATAGACACATGCCTTCTGCGCACTGGCAATACTTGAGTTAAGGGTTACTCCTATATTCTATTTCAATTTTGTGGGAAAAAAAAAAACCCTCAATATGCGACAAATGACACTTAACTGACCAAATACAATGCTGGTTTTAGGCTTCACCAGCCAGAAGCTCAGATGACACTGCTGAGTGATATTACATCTTTTCTTTCTCCCTCCTACGAAGCTAACTTGCATCTGCAGTGAAGACTGGGTCCGGGCGGTAGGGGAACAGTTGTTCCGCAATTGTGTGACTGGGAGCACGTGCTGCAGCAGGCAGTCATAACAGCAAAGTTGTCTTCCCTAATCCCACTGAGTCCACCTGTGAATACAGCACATTTTCCTCCCCCCTGCTGGAACTAAGGGAGAAGACTGAGAGAGGAATACATAATTACTCATTTTTTAAGATTAAACCAGACAGAATTTGTTATTTCTCAATTTAAAAGCAAACCAGAAAGAGTTCTGAAAACTGGGAAGCTGCTCACCTCTAGTAGTGTCATCTAGCACAAGCCTCACAGCTCTTCTGTAAGGTAGCTGTGATAATTTATCATTACCACCCTACTGCAGATCACTAAACAAAACAGTTGGCTTCATATTTCCTTTTTGAGTGATTCTCTTTAAATGCTTAAAATGGCCTGGTCAGACATCCAAAGAGTAGTAACAGAATCCAAAATAACTCCAAAAAAAGTCAAATCAAAAATAGCTGAGACTGGTTGCAGGTGTTAGTTCTGCACCAGCTCCTCTAGTTATTGTGTTTATTAACTTTAAAATCACATTTCCTATTTTTTTCATTTGTGTCTTCCCTTTGACTTCAGTGAAGATCAACACGAAGAAAGCAGAAACCTTCACAGGAGTGGACAGACTTTGTGTTGTGTTGCTGTTCACACAAAGGCACTCAGAGGCACTCAGATCACACTACTTTAAAACAGTAGCTACCAAGTTTCATGCAGAGTGGGGTAAAATATTTTATGCAAATTATATATTACACTAAATTGATTGTATTTTTCCTAATACTGTGCATGTAGATCATAAGCTGAAATATGACATTGAAATCTGTGCGTGCTTTGCACATTGTTTCAGATAACATTTTCATTGGTTGGGGTTTCTTGTAAAGGGATTTTAGTGTCTTTTTGAGGCTAAAGAGAAAAGATACAATGAGAAGTTCACAGGAATGCTGTTACCTCATGTGATTTGTCTCCCACTACTTAAGCTCTTCATTTTCTCTTTCATAGGGTTTCCTTAGAGTTCATTTTATTAGATATATTTTCATCCAGGGATGATGCGATGCCAAATTTTTGATAGCTGTGAAAAACAAAAATAAAACCAACACTGATATTTCACAAGTAATAGAGTTTGCTATTCCTAGATAATAATGACCATTAAATACATTTTCAAGAATTCTTTGCAGGTCCCTGAAGTTTCCCTGTTTTCCCCATACCCATTGAAATGGCTGAAATTTCACACGTGATCTGCCTCTTTGAAAGCGGAATTCCAAATGACAAACGGATTTTGTCTCCATGTCAAAAACTTTCAGGGTCAGTCAGCGGTTCCCTGGATCTGAGTGCACACATACAGCTCTCAGGAGTGCTGCACTCCACCAAGCTGCTCTTGGTTCCACCTTGCTCCTCTGCAAGAGGTGGGGGGTTCAGAGCCTCTGGAGGGACAATGGGGTTACAGTTCTCGAAGCTGGCCAGTTGTCTCACTAAGGCACACTAAGGTTTTTGCAGAACTAATGTAGGGATTGGTGTCTTGCCAAAAGAGTTAGACTTCGAAGTCGCCTTTATGGTATTCCTTCTAATACAATATTTTTTTCATTTTTTGCATGTACTGCCTCTTTTTTTAACACATTGCTAGGGACCTAACAGCAGGGAGTTTGTGCCCTTTACATTTCCAAGTCAGAGAGCAGAGAGCCACAGGAAGCCTGAGCTCTCCTTCCTTTCTCCTAGTGCCCAGAGCACTTTTTTGCATGTGAGATGAAGCACTCATCCTGCAGCCGCTCCAAGCACAGGTGGCATTTGAGGGCCAACTGAGATAGAGAAATGTGTGGTTTTTTGCAGTAGCTGTTCCTGAAAAACACCAGGAGACAGATAAAGCAAAGGCAGTGGAGGGCTGGTTTATACTAACAGAGAGGATCATTTCCCTGTGGTCTCTCCTTCCCCACTTGCTGCCCTGTGGTCCAAGCACCCCTTCTGGGATGGTGCTTACACACCCACCACAAGGTTATTTTGATAGCTCACTACCTGCTATGTCTTAAGTGACATACTGCATTTATCTGAATGAACGCAACGTTGTCCTCTGACAGAGGGATGTTCTCCAGGTAGCATTCCCTGACCTCTGATAGTTTCCCTCTTACACTTTTTTGCTGCTAGCATTGCAGAGAAAGATCATGTATGCACCAATACTATGTCCAACACAAGTTCAGTTCTTTCTAGGACTGCAGCTTGCCTGGTCAGACTGGATACTTGTCCCCATTGAATTCAATCAGAGCTTTGCCCAGGCCTTGGCTGGAACATCAGGGAAAGGACCACCAGTGGTCTGTCATACATATCAAATAGTGTTATAAGAATATTTTGAGACATATAAGAAGGCCCAGAGCAGATTAGCTTCGTGGACAGACTCTCCAACATGAACACCACTGTTAGCATTACTGGTGGCAAGCAGCAGACGGGCCACACAGAGGGGGACAGAACCAAGGCAGGTCAACACAGAAGTGCACATCCCCAGTATCACCCTCATTTCCACTAGTCAGAGGCTGACTGACTCTTACAGCATGAGATGCTTTTTTTTCCTAATAATTATAATCATTCTGGAAATTCTGGCTGCTAATGTATTTTTTCTTAATTCTTGCTAAACTCCTCTATGACACCCTCTGCCAGCCAGTATTTACTTACATATTTTGGAAAAAGCATATCCTTTTGATTCACTGTCTTTTAATCTCACTGCGGGTCTCTTTGCTTTTGTGGCGCTGGGCTGGGAGACAAAAGACTTCGGTCCTGCCTTCCCACATGCCCACCTGGAAGTTGGTGTGATCCAGTTTGCAGCTAAAAGCCTGGACCGTGGTCCACAGGGCAATTCCATCCAGCCTACTTCTTCATCCCAGAGAGCAAGGAACAGCTTGCGTATGCAGCAAATGCAGCTGCACGCCTCCTCCTGTACCTGTGACACTCCAGGAGAAACCACCAAATTCTTCCTACTACCAGCCTGTTAGAAAGGGTGAAGGGCAGTGATTGCTGCTGCGTGGGAAGGGAGAGGAAAAGATGAAGGCAACACTGGTCTAACCTAAAGGCAGGATTTAATCCATGCTAGATGGTATGAAGCACGGAAAGTATGTTTCAACAGAGCACCAAGACAGAACACACAGTTCATTCAAAGTCATGTAAAATTCCCCATCTTCTCAGGACTTTGTTTGAGACAGCCTTGACCTAACAAAAACAATGGGCGCTTGTGAGATGTACTCCTTAAGTAGTAAAAATTTCAAGGCTCCTCATGCTGTCCCAGCATGATCAAAATAGATCAGTACTGCAAATACTGTCTCCCAAATTTCCATCATTGTTTACATCTGACTCTGATAGACCCTCAGAAATACAGCAAGTTGTAATAACCATCTTTTTGATGTCAATGATTTCCCAGTCTGATGTGAGATATTATGCTGACACATGTATCTGTCTTCCTGTTATGTACTAGGCAGGGTATCTTGTAAGAAAGGGTGCTGCAGCAGTGAGAGTAGTCAATAATTCTCTTGGCCTACCAGACTCCATTAATTTTAAATTTCTGTCATATAACCAATTGCTTGGCACTTATGTTGACTTTCAATAAGTCATTTCAGCTAACTTAGAGGATTCTTTAGATTTTAAAGATGCTATGAAATTCCTGCTGAATACACATAGCCATTTTATAACTATCAAGCAAAATGGTTACCCACAAAATACTATGCTCTTTCAAAGCCCGTAATTTATGGCCTGCTCTGCTACTAAATTCCTTAATTTATCCCAGCAGAGTAACTCATTTTGCATTAGTTTTTGATGTGCTTAGCATTACCTTAGCATTATTTTTCCTCATTTCCTATTTATGGAAATAAAAATATATTGTCTGCAATTTTCTTAAATGCAAAGAATCAGATATAATAAAATGCTCTTGCATTGAATCTAACATAAGAAAAAGTTTGTTATCCAAGAAACATAATGGTGTGCCTTGAGTTTTAACTCTGTTACTATTACTAAATTATGCTCCCCACGGAGATGCATGTGATCTTGGGTGCCTTTCTCCTTTGGTTCCTTTGATGAAGGCCAGCCTACAACTTTATTTTAATTTACTGGAACTTCTTCTATACTTAGTCTTAAGTACATAGCTACATGCTTGACAGGAGTGAGGATTTTGTTACTAGTATCTCTTACCATCAGCACAAGAAAAGAATGGCTAATACTCTCTACTGAACTCCAGAATCTAAAGGAGAACATGGCTGAAAGCGTTGTGTGATTAGCTACAAGAAAGACCACCCATATTCAGAGCTATTGACCGGATCCCAGCAGCAGATGCCAGAATATATACGCAGCTCCTTTACAAGGCAAGGATAAGCTTCAGAAAATTACAGCTATATGTAACGAGGCCTCTAAAATCGCTTTTTATTGTGAAGTAGCTCTGCACACACTGAAGACAAAGAAAGACATAAAAGCTGTTTAGTGATGCGAGTCAAAGGCAAAGTTTTTCCATGACAAGCGGGCAGACGTAGAAAACATTGCTTGAAATCTTCCGACTCCGTTCCTCCCGCAGCGTGAGCCTTAAGCGAAGTAAGTGCAGGCGGAGGAAGGGTTACTGCTTTCCCAGCTGTTCACACAAAAGGACACTTTGCACCTGTTCCCGGCGAATGAAAGTTTGCTTTGTGTAAAAGCAGTTCATCACCCCAGCGCTGGCGTCGGGGCGGTGGAGCAGGCAGAGCCCAGGCGCGTTCTGGTTGGAACCAGCGCGCTATGGAGGAAGAAGGAGGCTGACGGGCAGGTCCGTTGCAATCAGGCTTCATTAGCTTTAACATGTAAACATGCCCCCACCTGAAGGTTGATGTCACAGCAAATGCAAACAGAAGGGATGGTCAGCTAAGCGTAAGCAAGAGAATGTGTGCTTTTCACTTTAATCCCAGCTCTATTTAGCTTACCGTATTTGCTTAAGGCTGGCATACTTTTCATAGCTACCAGTGAGCTACTATTCAGAAAAACCTGCACTACACTGCCCCTGTACAATTATAAAACAATGTACTCCATGCTTCCTTTGATGTTCTCTCACATCAACATCTCCTAAATTGTGATTTATCCCAGACATTGCCATTAGGTTTGTGCCAGGCCCTCAGCTGGGGTAGATGGGTGTAGGTCTGTGGGATCTCAGGAGAGCCCCAGAAGTTCACGCCAGTAGAGAGCATCTGGGCTGTCTTGGAAAAGTCGGTTCTTGGGTGATACAGTCACGGCAAAGGCATGGCCTATGGTCAGAGCTGAGAAAACATGAGGAGCTAGGCAAGTATTTCTATATTAAAAAGGAAAAAGAGAATTAAAAACAAAAGCTCGTACCTAAAATAGCAGCTTCTCCTTTTCTCATGCCAACTGGTGACCCAGCAGTTTAAACACTTCTCCTCCTCAACACAGGGGTCACAAACAGGGCACCCGGGCCATCCGTCTGGCCCGGCGCGGCAGCAGCAGGATAGACCCAGATTTCCTCTACATGTTCACCCCTCTGACCTTCAGAATATATCACCCCCCCACCCCCACTTTAATCCTGGGGTCTTTACTTTGGAGCTTATAATAAATCAATAGACAGTAAAAGAAAATCCCTGTGGGAGCAGCAGTTGTGGCCCTCTTATAAAAGCTTAAATTCCCCACCTGCCACTTGACCAGCAAAAAGCTTAGATTCCCCACTCCAGTCCAGATTATGTAAAACTATTCAAATCCTGAGTGACAGTATTTATGAAGACAGCTGTTGGACTCTCCAACTGGGGGAGGCAGAGGCAAACGCTTTGGAGTCCAGTAAGAGCTGTCCTGCTATTCACACTCCCAAAGATCCTTACAATGCCTTTTTTTCTTCTTTTTTTCTTTTTTTTTCTCCCATCCAGGTGGAGGGAAATGAATATTTAGTCAGAGAAATGAAAAATTCCCAAACCAAATGTTCTCAGAAAAGCCCATTAAAAACAGAGACTGATTCAGAGACTGTTCTCCTCACACTCACTTCTCCCTCCCCCTTTCTCTCCCCACCATTTTTGGGTTGCATTATTCGTCGCAGAAAGTGGCAGAAGGTGGTGGGGTGACATGCTTTGTGAACTGGTCATTTGTCAACACCCTTCAGCTCAATACCTTTCTGGGAAGAAGATTACGCTAGAAAGATGCTATCATGTTTTCAGTCAATCAAATGTTGAACCACTCCCCTTCATCTCACTGAAGCTCTGCCATTGCCAAATATTGCCATTCTTGGTGGTATTTCAAACTACTGTTTACCAGCAGGGGGTTGAAAATCAGTAAAACGAGGCGGTTTCCCATGGCAGTGGTTACTGTGCATTGGGGAAGGTTAGAGCAAGAATCCCAGCCACTCACCATTACAGTCAATTGTGAAAGCCCTGTTGACTTCCCTGTGTTCATTGGGTTCTGAATGCCTGTGCCGTAATTACAGGAGTAATTGGAGAAGTCTGTCTGTTCACACCTTTTTTTTTTCCAAAGACTAGGCTTCCACAGAAGTCAATAAGGAATATTTTTTTTACTGGGAGGTGGATCAGACCAATGAATTTTTACTGAATGTGCAATGTTCATTTGACCTACATCACATCTGAGATCAGCTCTAACAATATGATGTATCAGCATTTGATAAAACCTCCAAGATGCATAATAAAAACATACACATAACATGCTTATTGCACTGTGACTGTAATCTTTTCAACCTTGTCTTTAGTTCTGATCAGGAGCTTATCTCTTATCTTTGTTGCATTTATACAGTTACATTTTTCACGTACAGACCCTGGGCTTTAATTTGTTTGGTTTGGCAACACAGAGATACCATAAAACCGCACCAAGTGGAAACCTGGAGATTCCCTTGCTCAGAGGCTGTCCTGTGGCAGTCAGGTCAAACTCAGGCCCTCTCCTCCTGGCACCTTCCAGGCTGACGGGCAGTGTGGGGCATGGCCATATTCCTTGCACTCCCACTGCTCCTAAACCAGGACCAGGTTTGTCTCGTGTAGTATCAGTCATCAAAAAGCTAAGTGTCTAACCTCCTCCCAACCTAGCTTTTCAAGAGATGTTCGATGAATTGCCCACTGGGGCTGCCTTATCTACATAGACTGCAGAAGGCTAGCTGAGCCTAAATGACTTTTATATGGCTAACAGAAGGTAAAGCCAGTCTAGACCTAAGGAGTCATTACACTCCCAAAGTTCATGCCATGATTTCAATCTGCCACAGAACTGAAAAAATGGAGAATTATTTTTCTTAAGTGTCCTTTATTCTCCTAGCATCCAAAACGCAAGCCACTGCACTCACAGTTGCAAATCTCCCTAACAAAAAATTAGGCTTCTGAATGAAACTTTCACAGAAGAGAAGGCAAAAAAATAAAAGCAATAGCAAACATGAATTCTGATGTGAAAAAAATCATTGTGCAAAGTCTTTCATTTAATGAAACAAAGTTACATGATTAATTTTAAACACCAGAAGTCATGTCACTGTATTAGCATTTACTTAATAATGAATGTTTCTTTCTGACTGGTTATTGTCTATGAATTTTGAGGCAGTGGATGGGCAAGCAGAACACTTATAGACCCTAAAATGAACTCAACGCTCCTGATCCAGAGAGACTGTCTACTTCCTTTGCAGGAGTGAGGAGCATTCGGTGCAAGTTAAGTTGAAATGAGAATGGAAGGCACATAATCCTTCACAGAAGAAGTTCTTATATGTGCTGCTGTATTGCATTTATAGCTAATTATTTGATCATGTGAACAGCTCAGACGCAGGTTTCAATTCTAAATACTTATGCACATGGCAAAAAAATAGCAGTTAGAAAATGTTTATCCTTCCCTGATTTGCCTTGTCAAAACATACACATTCATTTTTGTTTGCCCTTTTTTTCTGAGAAACATCACTGTAATGTATTAAAAATCTTCACAGCAGAAAGAGAGCGGGAGTCACTATCAAGTCCCAGCTCTGCACCACTATTCGCCATCAAAGAAGGTACTCTAATGAGGCCAGGACAAGGAGAGAGAAAAGCTAAAGTCTAATTTGAGAAAGGGATCTTTGGAAGGGTAATTTCCTTACTGGAGTTCAAAGTACCCGGGTTTTTCTCTGCCTCGGAGTGACTCGGCAGCAGTTTCCTAGTGGTGCTGCCAATGGGCATGTTCTGGATAAACACTGCAGTTGTTCTTCCCACACACATTCAGGACACAGAGCCCCCCCCCACTGACGTCAAGAGACTGTCCCAGGCACCTGGCACATCCTGGGATTGTGCTCAAACCACTTGTTAACCCAGCAGATATGTTAAATGGAGTGAACTTGGCAGTTTAAGGTCAGTCCCAAGAGATAACATTATCAGAAGAGCCATTTGTCTCCACTGGGAGCAAACACAGGCATCTATCAGGCTCCTTCTTTCCACAGCTCCTGCCAGAACCTGATAGGAAAAAAAAAACAAAACAGAACTTCAGGAATCAGGGTTCTTGCTACCCTTATTTATTGACAGTGGTTTATTCGATTTTATGATATGTCTGGCTGTCTGGCCTGTAACACTAGCAAGGTAGCAACAACTTCAACCAGAAGAGCCTCAGGAAAAGCCCAGATCGTGTACGTAGTGTTTCCTTTCATGCTGCAACAGCATTCAGATCCGGCTGTGCCAACCAGGCACCGTTACCCAGAACATGAAGCTATACAGTTTTAGGCTTTATCAATTCCTTCATTCTTTCCTTTTGAACTATTCCAGACTTCAACACACACTGAGTTCAGAGAGAGTTCAAACTCGCTGCTTACACCGGGAGGGCTGAAATCTTTGGTTTCCATTTCACAGGGATCGTTGCAGGTTCACAGAGAGGGTAAAAGGCGACACCCAATATTTGTGCCAGCCTGGCACTCACTCCGTGCTGCTCAGCCTCCTAGCTCTGCTAGGGTGGAAATCTATTTGCAGCTAGAAAGGCTTGGCACATCAAAGGGATGCTGCCAAGGTGGTAGGCCTAAAATGTTATCTGTTCTCTCTTGTCTATGTTTGTTTGCAAAATCCACATTATCTTTTCACTAAAGAAGTGTTTTATTTCCAGCCACAGCTTGGAGTGAATACTTTTCTAGGTCAGTATCAATGTCAGAATCAGTAACAGTCCTAGTCCAGTGAGTACACAAGAGGAAAATGAAGAAAAGTACTCACAGATGAAAAAAGGGGGACAAGGTGAAGACATCTTAAGAAAGGAACAACTTCCTTTGGATTTGCAGAACATTATCAGAAATGACCATGACGAAAAACAGATTTTTGAAAGCTAGGGAGATGATATGCCATGTACCTTCTCAAATGTAGGCTTCAGATCTCATATTTTAAAGAAGGCATAATATGTGGTTTTAGCTTAGTGACTTATTCGTGGTCTGTGACAAACAACGCATCATATAACAGACATCATCCATTATACTACAGTGCGTACTAAGGGGGGG